>CAUYRH010051388.1:0-13472 GCA_963574655.1 Perodicticus potto
TTTTTTAGAGACACAGTCTCCCTTTGTGGCTCTCAGTAGAGTGCTATGGCGTCACAGCTCACAGCAACATCCAGCTCTTGGGTTTAGGTGATTCTCTTGCCTCAGCCTCCCAAGTAGCTGGGACTACAGGCACCTGCCACAATGCCTGGCTATTTTTTTTTTTTGTTGCAGTTTGGCTGGGGCCAGGTTTGAACCCGCCACCCTCAGTATATGGGTCCAGCACCCTACTCACTGAGCCACAGGTGCCACCCTATAAATCATGATTTTAAAAGACTGCATAATAGTCCACCATATGTATGTAGGTGTATAACATATTTAATCCCCAGTTCTTGGGTATTTAGTATCTTTCCCGTCTTTGTTTGTTTGTTTTCCCCCCTATGTGGCATAATAGCCCTTCAAAACATAAATCTGCTTAAATCTTTCAACACTTTCCATGGTCTTCTAGATATTAAAAGTTACCACACTGTTTTGCCATCATGAGCAGACACCTGATCCCTCCCCAGTCCCTCACTGTGGGAAGACCTGGGAGGCCTGCAGGCGCCTGCTGGCAGCACCCCTCCTGCCATGCTGGCCCAGACTCTGTGGGGCTGGGAGTCACACAGGCTGCCCCTTCAAAGCTGCTGTATCCTCCATTGCCCATGCTGCGGTCTGGGCTCTTGATCCTGTTCTAGGGGAATGAGGGAACATTCTTGGGGATTCTGAGGAAGTCTTTTCTCCCTGATAAAAACAGATATGTGGGAAACCATTGCCCCCCTCCACCAGTCCTCCCCTCGTCTGCAGGAGACCTGCAGCTGTGTCCGATGACCCTGGGGCAGATGTTACCAATAGTTGAGGAGGATGCATGGCAGAAAGTGGGCAGACCTGCCCTTCCTGACGAATGTTGAACACAGGACCTTACTCACTGGATTTCTGGTAACATCCTTTATTGTTCAGTCACTATTAACAATGGTCAAAGGAGGCCGGGTGCCCGTAGCTCCATGTTTAGAGCATTAGCCCCGTGCAGCAGAGCTGGCGGTTTCGAACCCGACCCAGGCCTGCTAAACAAGAAACAATGGTCCCCACTGATGCTTTCTCATCTCCACAGCCTTGCCCGTACCAGGCTTACCCCTGTCACACTCAAGCATCGCTTCCTCCTCTTCCTCCTCAGGCAGCTGTCCCCTGCTTGGCTGAGGAGTCCCTCCCCACAGCATCTGTGTCACTGTACTTGTATCACTGGAGGCTCCAGGGCTTGTGTGCTGTGGGGCTGATGGGGAATTTCCCCAGGGTGGTGGCCATGTCTCATTCACCAGGGGCACTGACACTGAGCGCATGTTAGGTGCTCAAGAGACGTGAGCTCGGTGAACGTCACTCCTGGTCCCTGCCTTTGGGTCTTTTAAGCTTAGCGAGTACGATGGCCTGAATATGGGGAAGCTATAACCCCCAATGTGATGGCATTAGGAGGGGGTGGGGCCTTTGGGAGGTGATTAGGGCAGGGTCCTCATGATGGGATTAGGGCCCCCTTTACAAAGAGACCCCTACCTCTGGCCCGAGCTGCTCAGGGCAAGGAGAGGCCAGAGGGGAAGGGCCTCCGAGTGGAGAGAGGACGGGGGCGGCCATGTGTCCAGGAAGGCTGGCTTGTGAGGGGACCAGCACGGGCCAGGGGTAGGGGACGAGAGATATGATGACACATGTGGTCCAAGCCCCTGCACCAGTGTCGCTGCTGTTCCCGATGGAAGCACGTGGCCCTGGGTCACGCTGCACAGGCGTGTGGCCGCGTGCAGGGGAGGAGCACAGGCAGTGGGCCTGGGAGGGGAGTGAGAGAGCGCAGAGCTGCTGCGGTGAACAGTTTCAAAACCCACTTCCACTCTCCCTGCCACAGTGACATTGTCTAACAAACAGGACATCCTGAAAACAGAAGGTGGCCTGTGGGCTTCACGTGTGACTGTCCATCCTATTCCCCTTTGATAGTCAGGATCAACCCCCCCAGCAAACATGATAACCCCACTAGGACCAAGACCAGTAAAGGAGAGAAGCCAGCCTGTGATCTGTTGCAGAAACAAGGACGGTTGTCTCTATTTTTCCTTCCTGCTAGCTCAGATTTACTGTATTTCACCCAACTTTTATTTCCCTTCTTCTCTCTTTCACCCACAATAATACAGACAGTAGTTCTCAAATTGACTGGTCACAGACTTTTTTTTTTTTAAGACAGTCTCCCTCTGTCACTCAGGCGGGAGTGCAATGGTGCTATCATAGCTCACTGCAGTCTTGAACTTCTGGGCTCAAAAGATCTCTCTGCTTTAGCCTCCCAAGTAGGTGGGACTACAGGCATATACCACCATGCCTGGCTAATTTTTTTGTTTTTTAGAGACAGAGTCTTACCATATTCCCCAGGATGGTCCCGAACTCCTGGCCCCAAGCATCCTCCCACCTAGACCTCTCAAAGTGCTAGGATTATAGGCATGAGCCACTGGGTGATGTCCCTTCACACTCTTAAAATGACTGAAGACCCCAAGGAGTTTTGTTTATGAGTTATGCCAACATTTAGCACAGCAGAACAAGAGCCAGATGATCTCTCCCTCATGTTCTGGAAGCTGCAGAAGGACGCATCCCAGGACTTGCCCACTCACATCCTCCCTCCTGCTACTTCAATCTTCAGCATGTGGCAGAGCTCGAGAGGAATTACTCATGGCAGCAGGGGTGACACTGATGGCCTCCTATGGCTGGCAATGTCATTGGGCCAGTGGTGGTGGCAGCAGCTGTAGCATCCTTACCAAATGGTCCTTGAGGTACAGCCTTGGCTGGGTTTCCAGCAGCACAGCTTCCCTGATCCTGTGTGCTTGCTGAGCTGGATCTCAGCTCCTGTCCGTGAGCAACCTGTGTCCCAGCTGCTTCCTTTGCTGGGTCAGAGCCCTGGAAAGCACTGGCAGGATGGCTGTGTTTCCGTGCCCAGTGTCTCCTACTCAGCTGGTCTCCATGGAAAGGCATGACCTTTCCAACGAACCCTACCAGGCCTCAAGAGAGACCCTGGGCTACAGCACTTTCATCCAGCTGTTCTGTGGACAACCTCCAGGGACTCGCCACTGTTCACGGAGGGGCCTAAGCACAGGTCTTCCCTACCTAACCTCAAATCCCCAGAAGATTCCTTCTACTAGGAACAACCTCGTGAAACAGAGGGAGGAAATCATTTATGATCTACCATGAATTTTGTTGATTCCTTTAGAATGCTCTTGTAACAGTTTAAATTCAAGGGCAGATGGCCCCCTGTGCAGACCACCATCGTTCCTTGGTCACAGACTGCCTCACCCACCCAGAGGCCAGGCGTGGCCATGTGCTTTGGCCAATAGAACATAAGCAGTGGCTATGCTTGTAGGTTTTGGTGTGACCTCTTCTGCTTTTGCCACGAGAAAGAACACGGCCCAAGGAATGCTGGTCTGTCAGCCAGGGACCCAGAACATGTGACGTATCATGGAACAGAACTAGATTGGACCCCAGCCTAGAGTGTAACCTAGAAGCAATACGTAGACCTGACAATGAGAATCTGAAATTAGGTTACTGAGATTTTTGAGATTGTCTTGCAGCTAAAGCTGTTATGGTATTTCGCAGAAGAAATAACAGTTACAGGATTTGACATATGGCTAAACATTACGGATAGTCACTGTGTTGCATGGCAAGTAGGTAAATGCCCCAGCATAACTGAGGCTGTTATCACAGACCAAACATCTTAGAACCTGTCACTCCTGCTGTTTTTACCTAATGGTCTTGAACAGGAGAGAGGTCTATCTGGGTGAGCAAGCTTGTTAGCACATCATATATTTGCTAACACCAGACACCTTGGGGGTGAGAAGAGATAGGCTGGGTGGGTGTGAAGAACCCACCAGGGTTGGGAGGGATTACAACTTAGCCTGAAACTGCAGCCAGGAGGGGCCGGTGATCCCGACAGTCCCCAACTTCTCCCACACTGCCTGCTTCTCTACTCCTCAATCTGTGTAAACCTGTACCTGCGAGATCTTCTTTAGGAATGGAGAGATGGGGGGAGAGGGGGCACTGAGCTCCTGAAAACAAAGGCCTGAAGTTCTAGGAGGTTGCCCTAAGGCCAGCAGTATCCTTCCATGCCCTGTTGCTCTGGGCTTTTCACCTCCAACAGATCAGTTGTTGTAAGGAGCACGATCTCCTCAAGGTCACACTTCTCATCATAGCGGGCTCTGCACAGTCCCAGTCTCCATTGTATCCCCACTGCCTAGCACCAGCCTGCAGCATAGGTCCTCAGTATTTGAGAAAATGAATGAATTTTAGTTCATACAATGTTACATCTGCTGCAGCTCCGGTCTGCCAGGGTGTGTGTGTGAAATAAGAGTTCACTGGACGGTGGCACCCTCAGGCCTTCAGGCACTCAAGGACCTACAGCTAGCTTTTGTGGCTAACGTGTATTGAGTATGATATTTAACATGTTCTAAACATGGTGAATTTAGGATTATCTTTTTTGCCAAACTGAACAGGTTTACCTTAAGGCCAGGCCAAAAGGTATGGATCTCTGTTCAGATCTTCAGATCGTGTTTAGTAAGTTGCTAATAATAAAAGTAGATTATGGGGGGTCCTCTCTGCAGTAACAATATTAATATTTTTTACTTTGAAATCCTTTTAAAAGTATTTATTCTCAGTCAGGAGAACATCACCATTGCAGGATCTATGGCTTTTGTCCTTTTGTGTTTGTGTACTATCAGAACCTAAAGAAACATTGTACTTACCTACAAAAGTAGCCTGAACTATTCTTTCCCTGCTGCTGACAAATCAAAAAGTCTGAACCTTAAAAAGAAACCTGATCCCCCCTGGCCACTTTTGGTTAAGGCTACTCTCTCCAACTTTCCATTGACAAGTAATGCTTTATATCATGGCTAGCTAATATTCTAAGAGTCTTAAAAATGAATAAATCACTTGTTGTTTATTTTGGTTGTTTGTGAAGAGATGTTACTACTTTCATGAAAACATTCTGTGCTAACTAACAGCATCACTTTACGGCCTAGTACCATGTTGGTGCATGCAACTTGTTCTCAGTGAGTGGTGGCTCCTCCCTCCATTAATAAACAGGTACTATGAGAGACTTTAAAATGGTGCAGACCTCCATTACCTAACACCCTCATACTCATGGGATTCTTTTCTTGGGGGGACAGAGGCTCAAGCTGGGTAGAGTGCCGTGGCATCACAGCTCACAGCAACCTCCAACTCTTGGGCTCAAGCTATTCTCCTGCCTCTGCCTCCCAAGTAGCTGAGACTACAGGCACCCACCACAATGCCTGGCTATTTTTTGGTTGCAGCTGTCATTGTGGTTTGGCGGGCCCAGGCTGGATTTGAACCCACCAGCTCAGGTGTATGTGGCTGACGCCTTAGCCCCTTGAGCCACAGGCGCCAAGCCACTCATGGAATTCTTAATCCCTATATTCATGCCTAGTACTCTGACAAGATCCACACAGGGTACATATTACCATTTTATGAAGTCTTCAAGAACATCAGCAACAGACATGTATCTTCACATATAAACTTAAAAAAATACTTTAACGTAATACATTATGCTGCAGGGAACTAGAATTCAACATGTCACTCTGCCAAAATATTCATATAAATACTATATATGCATGGATTCACTCCATTAGGAAAATTCACCTCTTAGAATTTTAAAAACCAGTATCAGCAAAGCCCAAAGAAAAACTATTTTAACAGTAGGAACACTAGAAATAACAACTACACAAAGGATAAACAAGTGGTGGGAAAGAAAATTCTTTACATTTGCTGTCAAACAGGTACGACCTGAAATGCAATTTCAGAGTAGCAGTGTATAAAAATATTTTAAACAATACTTTTGATAGGTATAGTAGCACTTAAAAAAAAAATGCTGCGTAGTTATTCCTTTTGAGGACCTACTAAAACAATTCAACTTACTGCTCTCAGGTAGGTCTGAAAGCACCAACCTGGAATGCAAGTTCTCTCACACATGTACACATCACACACAGTCACATGTTATTTAACCTTCTCTATCTATGGTGCATATTGATGAGTCACTGACAGGCATCAACCTCAAACAAGGCATGAGATGAGGTGCCCGGAGCACATTTCCAGTTCCAGGTTTGGAATGAACAAAGAGGCAAAAAGCAAGGTGGTGTTTGTGTGTGTGTTGGTGAGCCCTCTTTAGAAGTTCAATCTGGCATATCAATATTTAACTTAGGGGGTGGAGGAACATATTTCCCAGGGCTCTGGGTTACAACTACCCTGGCCTTCTTTCCAAACATTGGAGCAATTTTCGGAGCCTCTGGAACAGATGTTTCTTCGGTATCTTCACTGTCTTCATGATGGAGATCATACGAAATGTTCCCATATTCTCTTAAAAATGGGAAAATTTCGAGCAGAAACTGACAGAAATCTCTACGAATACCAAACCACCAATGGTTGCCCCCCTTTCGCCTAAATGTTGTGGCCATTAAAGTTATTAATGAAAGCCAAAGGGGGACAAATATGGAGATGTAAGAGAATGTATTGTGGCCATCCAATCTGTGAACCAGCAGGACCTCGAAAGTGAGCAGGGGCACAACAATCATTATCCAGCTGATGGCCATGGTCACGTGTGTTCTTCGCTGCTCAGCAACCACATCCAGGGACCGCAGGAAGAGGAGGGACCAGACGATGTAATAGAGGACGACCAGGCAAAGGAACGACATGAGGATCCACAGGGGCACGAACACCACCAGCCACGGCCAGTGAATAATCCTGTCCAACCTCAGGGCGATGAAGATGAACTGCAGGATGTTGACCGAGCACAGGATTTCCAGCTCAAGGGACCTGTCATGTCGGAAGCCCCAGACGCAGGCGGCCACGGACACGGGTGACACGAAGAAGAGGGGCATGAAGACAAGCAGCCAGAAGTGGGTCCCCCTCTCCACCCTGTCGCAGACCAGGACTTCGAACATGAGCAGCAGTAGGTGGATGCCGACGGCAATCAGCATGGCTTTGAACTCCACGCAAGCCTCCCCCTCGGTGCGGTAGCGAGGGTTGCGCGCCCAAACGCCCGCGCCCACGGAGGCCCCGGCGATGACCAAGAGCTTCCAGAGCCATATGGGGGCAAAGACGGCCCAGTAGCTCCACTGGAGGACGCCGTCCAGGCGGAGGGGCAGCAGCACCGAGAAGAGCAGCAGGCAGGCATAGATGAGGAACTTACTGGGGTTGAAGTCCTGGAACAGACCCCTGGGGTTCATGGCGGAGGCGGCCGCCTATCAACTGGGCCTGCCCCTCTGCGCTGCCTAGGGCCCGGGCTCCGCGGCTCCCCGGCCTGGCCTGCGCCGGCTCTAGGTGGACACCTGCCGGGGGCGGCCGCGAGGAGGCTCGGAGGGGCCGGAACACGTGCGCGCGCGGTCACGTGGCCCGGCCGGAAGCGCGCTGAGCACGGCGTCTACAAGGGGGGCGCTGTGTCCGCCCCGCCGCCGCCCGCTTTCATTCCGCACCCCTTAGGGAGACACCTACTGCGCGCGGCGCCGGGAGGGGCCCGGGGCACTGCCGACTCCCCACCCGCCCGTTGGCAGTGAGCGGGCCACGACCTCGGGCGGACGCTCCCAGGCGGCTCCGAGAACATGGAGGCGGGAGCGAGCTCACATCCTTCCGGCCGGCCAGGGGCGGGGCCCCGGACAGGCGGGGCGGGGCCGAGCTTGGGGCGGGGCCGCGGCTCTTTGCCCGGGCCCTGCCCTAGCTCCGAGCGCCTGGGCTTTCGGGGAACGGCTCCCGGCTTGGGGCCGGCGGGTGCGGTCTGTGCCCGGCGCACGGAGTGGGAACGGCGTGTGCACGAGCAGAGGCGGGTGCTGGGCGAGTGTGGGAGTTTGTGAGCGAGGGAGTGGGCGCCGGTAACTGTACGAACGCCCGGGGCGGGCGTGCCAGTGTGGTGTGGGCCCGCGCGTGCGAGGGAGGCGGTGGGTTTGTTCCTGGCCCGAGGAGAGGCTCGCCTGTGGAGTCAGTGACTGGGTAGGGTGGGGGCCTGGAACGGATAGCTCCCCTTGCCGAACTCCTCTGGTCAAAAGGACAATTTGCAGTTTGCAAAACGGGCTGTTTGCGAAATGACTGTGCACCGTGCCTGGGCGGCCGCGGTGGTCTTATATCTGCCCCTTTGGAGAGCTGGTGCTGAGGAGGGTGCTAGACCCGAGAGGGCCCCTAGACAGTGTTCCCGGAAGGAGGTGAGGGAACTGGACCCAGGGAGGGGGTGCTTCCTGCCCAGGGCATGCAGCAGGTTAGCGGCAGAATTGGGACACAGATACAGAGCTTCCAGATTAGTCTTTAATCCTCATTTTTATTTATTAGACCCATTACAGTCTTATTCTCAAGAATGATGTTAGGAAAAGGGCACTGGACCAGAGGTCAAGAAATTTGGATTCCGTCCCTGCCACCCACTAGCTGAGAAACCTGAGCAAATTCATCCATTTCTCTCTGGGCTGTTTCCTGATCTGCTGAGTTGGAGTCTTGCCTGGGTGGTCTCTCAGGGCCAGCAAGGCTGCAGCAGGTCTGTGATTTGGAGCTCCCCTTTCTCTCAGCAGCTGGCAGACCCAGGAGGATTCTTACTTCGCTCCCCTACAATCCCCCTGCTCAGCAGAGCTCTGTTTGCTTCTGCTTCCTGCCTTTCAGCCCTCACCAGTCTCACCTTGTACAGTTTCCTGAAGGGGGTGTGGGATGCTCTCATGCAGTTCACACAGGGCGAGGCCATCAGAGAAACACTTGGGCTGTGAGAGTCTTGGTGGGTAACAAAGAGGGGCTTCGAGAGAAGTGGGGTGGCCCTCCAGTTCCCCCATAGCTCCTGTTTCCAGGCCACCTGGAGAGAAGGGGGGGCACAGGGTGGCCCCAGGAGCTGGCTTTCTCAGGCATGGCAGCAGCAACAGGGTGTACATGAAGCATGTGTGGGGTGGACATTCCCAGCAGTCAAAGATCTCCTGACAGCTTCACCTCAGACAGAAGCAATTGGAAGGCCCTGGGGAGGGACTCCCGGCTGAGTGAGTTCCCTAGTCCGTATAGTCAATGCTAAACATTGATTTCTTAGATGCATTTTCAAGGTCTCTTGTTTCTGCAAAGCCACCGCAAGTGGCTATGGGGAGAGCCTCAGCTGAGTGTGGCTCTAGTCTTTTTCCCTCAGCCCCTCCTCCTACAGCCAAAGTTGCTCTGCGCTGTTTTGCATGTTAGTCTTTTTTTGTGCTATTTTCTTTTAAGAAGCACTTGTCAGTCAAAACAAAGTTTTTTAATATAATCTTTTTTTTTTTTTTTTTTGCAGTTTTTGGCCAGGGCTGGGTTTGAACCCACCACCTCCGGCATATGGGGCTGGTGCCCTACTCCTTTGAGCCACAGACGCCCCCCCTAAAGCAAAGTTTTTTACAACAGAAAACCCCCATACCAGTCTCTAACCTCTTCATCTGCGAAGTGGGCTAATAAAAGCACATAGGATTGTTTTTAGAATTAGATGAATCGATACATGGAACTCTGCATTTTGCAATTCGAGAAATGTGATTAATCTTTCCACACTGAAGAAAGTAGAGCCCGTTGGAGGGGAGGGGCCTGCTGCAAGCGTTCTGGTCAAGATAGGGGTTTGGAGCATGTTTTCTCATCTCCAGAGCTCCTCATTTGGGACAAATGCATGGTTCTCTCCGTCCATGAAGGGGCTCTTGAGGTGTCCTCTCATGGTGAAGTGGTGCCCCTGCTGTTTAGGACAAAGCCACAGATGTGGGATGTTATCTGTTGTCTGTCCCCCACTAGCCTCCTTGGGCCTGCAGGCCTGGATACTACTCTGTTTTGTATACTGGACACTCCTTTGCTGTGTGTGTGTGTTTTAACTTTATTTTTTCTTTTTGAGACAAAAATCTCACTCTGTTGCCCTGGGCAAAGTGCCCTGGCATTATCGTAGCTCACAGCAACCTCAAACTCTTGGACTCAAGCCATCCTCTTGCCTCAGCCTCCGGAGTACCTGGGACTACAGGCACGTGCCCACACTTGGCTAATTTTTCTATTTTTAGTAGAGGTGTGGTCTCACTCTTGCTCGGGCTGGGCTTGAACTGAGCTCAAGCAATCTACCCGCCTCGGCCTCCCAGAGTGCCATGCTAGGATTACAGGCGTGAGCCACCATGCCCGGCCTTTACTGTTTTTCTTGGTATGACCAGTCTCTCAGGGACTTGCCCTTATCTTTTTATTTGGCTGTAAAGCCTACATGGGTTGTTTGCTATGTGTCAGGTGCTGGATGGCACAGCCGCTGAGGCTAGTACATAAACCAAAGTGTAAATTCATTCATTTAAAGAGGATGTATGAGTATGTGCTGCTCCAGGTCTGCCTTTTGAGTCAGTGTTGTGTAGGTTTAGACTGGGGCCCCAGAAGGCAGGGGCTAGTATGATCTGAGACCCACTGTCCTGAAGGATGGGGAAGTCCTGAGTTGTGTCCCCACCCCACACTCTCTCCCTGCTTGGCATCCTTAGTCTAAGTTCCCTCTCTGACCCATGAGGCCCTCCTGCTGGCCCAGGACTTGCTTTGGGGTTCATGTACTTACTTGCCTGGCCAGTCTGCTGCTTCTCCCATGAATGTGTCATGCGTGACCTCCCAGTTCTATGGCCCTGTGGTTCTCACCTTGGGATGACCCACCCCCACAGAGCCTCTCTCTCCTTCCTGGACCACCAAGACTCAAGACCCCGAGAAACTTCTCCACCGCTGGTGGAGCAGTGACCCTTCTCTGACCTTTCACAGCACTGGGGCTTTGTTACTATCACAGACCTCATCACTAGGCTGGGTCTGTTCGGCTATCTGTCCCTTTTCAGGTTTAAATTCCAAACGCTCAGCTGGTGCTTATGTCATAGCAATGTTTGAGAAATGCTGGTGAATGAGTGAGTGAACGAATGAATGAGTTCACCCTTACTCAGGACTAGGATGCTCCTCTCCCATTCTGTGGTTGCTTTCCTCCCTTGCTCCTGTGGGCAAGGTGAAGCTAAAGGCAGGACTCATGTCCTCTCACTGCTGGCATACCAGGCTCTGTGCTGTCTGCTCGCAGACCCAGTGATCTTTCTTTAGATAGCTCATGGACCAATTACTGTGGTTACAGATTGCCCCCTACTTAGAGGTCTAAAACAATGCCCACTTACTGACTCACAATTTCTATGGGTCAGAAATCTATGCATGGCAGAGTATGTGTAGTCACCTCCTTCACTCTCATGGGCCCAAAGCTAGGTATTGGCGCTCAGGAGGTGAACTTCCTCTGGGTTCTGTGTTGGTAGAGTTCAATTCCATGGAGTTGTAGGAATTGAACTCCAGTCCTTGCTTTCTTGCCTGCTGTCGGCTGGGGTTCATTCTCAGCTCCCTGGCTTTTCTGACTTGTGGTACCTTTCAAAATCAACCATGAGGGTTCAGTGCAATCTCTTTCCTGCTGCATAACTCCATACCTTCCTCTTTTTAGAGGCTCATGTGATTACATTGGATTCATCTGGATAACCCAGGATCCTTTCTCTATATTAAGATCAGCCTATTGGTCCCAGCTACTTGGGAGGCTGAGGCAAGAGAATCGCCTAAGCCCAGGAGTTGGAGGTTGCTATGAGCTGTGACTTCATGGCACTCTATCGAGGGCGACAAAGTAAGACTGTCTCTTAAAAAAAAAAATCAGCCTATTAGTAACCTTAATTCCATCTGTAAAGTCCTTAGAATCCTGCTCAGTACCAGCAGCCAGGCCCAGCTCAGCTCTTCTGCCCTGAGTGAGGATGAGGAGACAGCTGCCCATGAGGCTTGCTGCACTGGGAGAACTGGCTTGGTGCCCTCCACATGCAGACAAGGGGGACAGTGCTGGGTTCCTAGGTCATCCTTGGTGATGCCTCGGCATGCTTCCACTCAGAGCAGCTGGCACCTGGCTGGAGTTAGGAGTCCTCCATTGTCCCCTGGCCACATGAGATGGGATCCCTTGAATGTCCTCTGAGGGGCTAGCCTGGGGCAGAAGGAGGATCTGTCTAGGAAGCCCAGGGAAGTTTTCCTTTCAGACTGGTTTGCATACTTGCTCACATCAGCTTCTTTACGAGGAAGTCACAGCCCACCTGGCTCTTGTGTTAGCCTCAGTGCCCACCATTACCTCTCCGTGCCCAGTCTAGGTGGAACCCACTGGTCTTCCCGAGCCTCCTCTTGGCCTGCAGCCTCCCCCCACCAGCATACTTGCCAGTGGGGTAGTTCCCCCATGGGCGTGGACTCTGGAGTCCCCTAGGCCCAGGTGCAAATTAGAGCGCTGTGACCTTGGTAAGTAACTGAGTCTGTGACCTCCATCTGTGAAATAGAGATAACCTCCCGAAACTGTGAGGGCAAATGAAACAATGTATAAAAGCCTAGAATATGCTCTGTTACCTGTCCCAGAGGTGGCTGTTGTTACCATCTCTCAACAGCAGATTGGATGTCTCCTCAGTCGGGGGAGCCACAGGGTATTGTCATCGTGTTTGCTCATCTGTCTCTACCAGTGCACTGTGACTTTCCCGAGGGCAGAGACCTACATCTCATCTCTGTTTCTGCAGTTTCCAGCAAAGTCCTATACATGACAAATGAATCTGGGAAACCGTGGGAGGACAAGGAAGTTGGAGCTGATGCGGTATCTTTTTCCCCTGGGCTGAGCAGCAGAGCACGGTCCGCTTCAGGAGAGGAAGCTGCTTATCTGAAGTTTACACAAGTCTCCAGTTTGCAGGGAGGTGTCCTTGGGCTCACATGATGACGTCCCAGAGCACAACACCTTCTCCTGCTTGTAATGAGCTGTGTTGAAAGCATGGCATTGTCTGGAGCTACCCGCAGAGACTGAGGTGGCAGAGCATTACCCTCATTTTACACATGGGGAGAGTGAGGCCCAAGACCATAATTGTGGTTTTCTGTTAAAACTGCAGCTGCATAGCGGGGTGTTGTGGCAGGCACCTATATTCCCAGCTACTTGGGAGACTCAGGCAAGAGAATTGCTTAAGCCCAAGAGTTAGAGGTTGCTGTGAGCTGTGACGCCACAGCACTCTACCGAGGGCAACGTACTGATACTGTCTCAAAAAAAAAAAAAAAAAAGGGTGGCTCCTGTGGCTCAATGGGAAGAGCGCCGGCCCAATATACTGAAGGTGGAGTGTTCAAACCCAGCCTCGGCTGAACTGCAAAACATTCAAATAGCCAGGCGTTGTGGCGGGCGCCTGTAGTCCCAGCTACTCGGGAGGCTGAGGCAAGAGAATCGCCTAAGCCCAGGAGTTGGAGGTTGCTGTGAGCTGTCTGACGCCACAGCACTCTACCAAGGGTGATAAAGTGAGACCCTGTCTCTACCAAAAACAAAAAAAAACTGCAGCTGCAGACTGTGCAGAGCTCTGGTGCAGGCCCACATCATATCCTGGCCTTGTTCATCGGCTCAGTCTGTGAGAATGCCTCACTGAAGACCCTGACCCTAGTTGGGAAACCTTGAGACTTGCGCTTGTGTTGTGGCAGCTTTTCCTGTCTGTGTTCATTTGTTA
>CAUYRH010051392.1:0-30153 GCA_963574655.1 Perodicticus potto
CTGTAGTCCCAGCTACTTGGGAGGCAGAGGCAAGAGACTCGCTTGAGCCCAGGAGTTGGAGGTTGCTGTGAGCTGTGATGCCACAGCACTCTATCCAGGGTGACAGCTTGAGGCTCTGTCTCAAAAAAAAAAAAAAAAAAGAAAAAAGAAACAGAATGTATATTCTAAGGGGTAATGTGTTCTCAC
The DNA here is from genome assembly GCA_963574655.1 of Perodicticus potto. Classification (NCBI taxonomy): domain Eukaryota; kingdom Metazoa; phylum Chordata; class Mammalia; order Primates; family Lorisidae; genus Perodicticus; species Perodicticus potto. Next base: position 187 of record CAUYRH010051392.1, read on the forward strand.
AACTGATCTTTGCATCTTCTATCCAATTATTGAATATAAATGACATTTATTTTTAAGTCATAGAAGATATTAGATCCTACCTGTAAATATTTATTGGCTTCCATTTTTGTTTTCAAATATGTAAACTTGGCCAAGCCTTTTAGCCTCTTCGTGCTATGGTTGCTTTTTGTTCTTTTTTACTCTTCTATTAAATGAGCTACAATCAATCAATGCATTAGGTGGTGCCTGTGGCTCAAAGGAGTAGGGCACCAGCCCCATATGCCAGAGGTGGTGGGTTCAAACCCAGCCCCGGCCAAAAAAATACTGCAAAAATAAATAAATAAATAAATAAAATAATCAATGCATTGAAATAGTTTTGTTAAATACGAAGTTTTAAACTACTGGAGAGATCATTGTGCCAATGGAACGTTTCCCATTCACTGGCTGAAGAATTGATGAGATGAAGACGAAGTCCAGCAAAGGAAGCCTTTAACGTAGACTACAAAGATAGAAAGTGGGATGGTGTTTCCTGCTGAGAAACCTCAATCTAGAATTATGAGTCAGGAGTTCCTAGAAAGAGTCAACATAGAAATAAATATATTAGTCCATTTCTTTTTCTGTTTGAGACAGAGTCTCACTTTTTCACTCTGGGTAGAGTGCCGTGGCTTCACAGCTCACAGCAACCTCAAACTCTTGGGCTCAACCGATCCTCTTGCCTCAGCCTCCTGAATAGCTGGTACTATAGGCGCCCGCCATAATGTGGGCTAGTTTTTTTTAGAGACAGGATCTCACTCTTGCTCACACTGATCTCGAACTCCTGAGCTCAAGCAATCTACCCGCCTTGACCTCTCAGAGTGCAAGGATTACAGGCGTGAGCCACCGTTCCCGGCCCAAATGATAAACTTTCAACATTTTATAGGACTGACACTGAGTCCATTCAAAGGAATGTTTCAGTCCCCTTGCAAGATAGCACTTTTTATCTTTATTAATTTATTATTATAAAGAAGGTCTACTTTTTCTACCCTGATAATGATCACAAAACTTCACCTTTCCTTCTCCAGATAATCTGAGAGTCCTGGGGCTATAATTCCCTACTGACCAAAAGATTTTGGCTGTACCAAAAACCATATGATCTTACATTAATCTTTGGTAAGGACTTGGGATGTTGTGGACATCTGGCTACTGTCCTGTGAGCATTTCCCTCCTCTCTTACTGTAATGCAGTTGCTGGATTTATTTTGAAATTTTGATTCTGTGATCTTTTTTCATACCAATTGAACGTCATGGTGGCAAAATCTGGAGAAATACAAACCCTGAAAGCAGTAGAGGTAGACTATAGGATAGCCTCTTCACCCCGTCCTCACTTTCCGGGGATGTCTTGGTTTAGGTCTTTCCCCAGGCTGCTAACAGATCAGAAATACTTGATTTTTTTCTAGCAGGGATTATAAACTGGACCTATCTGTCCAGACCCTATGTCACTTTTCCTCACTTCTTATTTTTTTCCTATAGAACCCCTTAAAAACTGATGAGCACCTTTATCTGTGGGCTAAAGTGACCTTTCATAGGTCCAAGAGTCAGGGAAGTCTGCCCTTTGCTCGGTTCATTTTAAAGCAAAATGGAGTAATGAGCACCCTAGCGGCCAGTCTGTGCTTTCTACACACCATTCTTCACAAAAAGGCTCCTTTGAGAAATGGAGCTCAAGTTCACAGGGAAGGACTTAGAAGCACCTGAATAAGCTCTCACTGATGGAGAATAGGTCAATTTGGGCATCAATGAGGATAACAACTGCAACTGATTAAAACACTTCAAGTGTATTGAAAGCTGCATGTTTACAATGGTACTTTAGAAAACCCCAACTGGCACAGTGGCTCATACCTGTAATCCTAGCACTCTGGGAGGCCAAGGTGGGAGAATCCCTTGACCTCAGGAAGTTGAGACCAGCCTGAGCAAGAGAAAGACCCTGTCTCTATTAAAAATGGAAAAATTAGCCAGACATCATGACGGGCACCTATAGGCCCAGCTACTTTGGAGGCTGAGACAGATGGATCTCTTGAGCTCAAGATTTTGAGGTTGCTGTGAGCTAGGATGCCAGAGCACGGTAGCCTGGGCAACAAAGTGAGACTCTGTCCAAAAAAAAAAGGAATGAAAATGAAAGTTTCAGTGCTGGAGAAGATATAGCTACACTAACAAAAAAAAGAACTCAGCGCTCGTAAGCACAGTGGTTACTGCGCTAGCCACATACACCAAGGCTGGCAGGTTCAAACCTGGCCTGGGCCAGCTAAACAACTGCAACCAAAAAATAGCCAGGCATTGTGGCGGGCACCTGAGTCCCAGCTACATGGGAGGATGGGGCAAGAGAATCACTTGAGCCCAAGAGTTTGAGGTTGCTGTGAGCTGTGATGTCACAGCACTCTACTGAGAGCCACATAGTGAAACTGTCCCCCCCCCAAAAAAAGAAAGGGTCATATTCAAAATACACTTTTGAGAACTCCAACTAATTAGATTTCTTTCGTTCTTCCCAGCTCCATATCGTAGCCGCCGCCACCACCTCCGCCCCGCAGGCCCCCGCAGACGCTCCCCTGATGGAGGAGGTGGGGAAGGAGGAGGCAGCAGCCAGAGGAGACAGAAGAGCCTAATTAGATTTCTTTTGAGATAAATTTTTAGAGCTTTCTTAGGTTCACAAGAAAAACGGAGAGGAAAGTGCAGAGGCTTTTCATATTATACCCTACATATGCATAGCCTCCCTCATTATCAACATCCCCCGCATTGTGGTACATTTGTTGCAATCAACCAATCTACATTGACACATCATTATCACCCAAGTTTATTGTTTATGTCAGTATTCACTCTGGGTCTTGTACATTCTGTGAGTTAGGACAGATGTACAATCACATGAATCCATCATTACTGAATCATACAGAATATTTTCAATGCCCTAAAATTTCTCTGTACTCCACTTACCTCCAACTTCTGGCAACCACTGATCTTTTTACTGTTTGTGTCTTTCAGAACGTCAGATAGTTGGAATAATATAGTATCCAGCCTTTTCAAATTGGCTTCTTTTACCTTAGCAATATACATTGAAGTTTCCTCTGTGTCTTTTAACTAGTTACTAGCTCATTTTTGTCTTTTTTTTTTTTAATTTCAGATTAATATGAGGGTACATACAATTAGGTTACTTCGCATTTGTAAGGTAAAGTCCAGAGTTGCAGCTGAGTCCTTCACCCAGAAAGTATGCCGTATGCCCCTACATTGTACCTGGTCAGTGGGAACTTAACAAGCTCCCTTCCCCACCGTCCCTCTCCGCTAATAGCTCGTTTCTTTCTTTTCTTTTCTTTTCTTTTTTTTGGGGGGGGGGGAGACAAAGTCTTACCGTGTTGTCCTCAGTAGAGTGTTGTGGCGTCACAGTTCACAGCAACCTCAAACTCTTGGGCTTAAGCGATTCTCTTACCTCAGTTTCCCAAGTAGCTGGGACTACAGGTGCCTGCCACAACGCCTGGCTATTTTTTGTTGCAGTTGTCATTGTTGCTTAGCTGGCCCATGTCGGATTCAAATCCGCCAACTTCAGTGTATGTGGCCGGCACTGTAACCACTGTGCTACAGGTGCCAAGCCAATAGCTCACTTCTTTTAGCACTGAATAATATTCCATTGTCTGGATTAGGACAGTTTACATCCTTTCCATTTACATACAGAAGAACATCTTGATTGCTTCTAAATTTGGACGATTATGTATAAAGATGCTATAAACATCAATATGAAGGTTTTCTAAAAAAAAAAAATGAATGTTTTGTGTAGACATAAGTTTTTTGGGTTTTTTGGGTTTTTTTTTTTTTAGAGACAGAGTCTCACTTTATCACCCTCGGTAGAGTGCCGTGGCATCACACAGCTCACAGCAACCTCCAACTCCTGGGCTTAGGCGATTCTCTTGCCTCAGCCTCTCAAGTAGCTGGGACTACAGGCGCCCCCCACAATGCCCAGCCAGTTCGACCAAGGCTGGATTTGGACCTGCCATCTTCGGTTTATGGGCCCAGCGCCCTACTCGCTGAGCCATAGGCACCGCCCTAGACATAAGTTTTCACATCCTTTGGGTAGATACCAAGAAGCATGATCACTAGATCATGTGGTCAGAGCATCACATAGCTTTGTAAGAGCTGTATCATTTTTCAAAACTTCCTTCCAAAGTGACCATATCATTTTTCAATTTCATTGATTTATGCTTTAGTCCTTATCATTTACTTTCTGCTGCTTACTTTGGATTTAATTATTGACTTTAGATCTTTCTTCTTGTCTAATATGTGCATTTAATGCCATAAATTTCCCTCTAAGCACTACTTACATTGTATCCCACAAATTTTGATAAGTTGTGGTTCTGTGTTACTTTAGCTCAAGATATTTTTTAGTATCTCTTGAATTTTTTCTTTGATTCAATTGTTATTTAGAAACATATTTTGATATTTTCTAGTTATCTTTCTGTTACTGATTTCTAGTTTAATTCCAATGTGCTTTGATAGCAGATATTATATTTCTATTTTTTTTAAATTCGTTACGATGTGTTTTATGGTCAAGAATGTGGTCTATATTGATGAATATTCTATGTGAACTTGAGAAGATCGTGAATTCTGCTGTTGGTGCATCAATAAAGTAGACCATAGATGTTAATTATATCCAGTTGATTGATTAATGGTGTGGCTGAGTTCAAGTAAGTCCTTACTGATTTTCCACTTGCTGGATCTGTACATTTTTTATACTGTTGAAGTCTCCAACCATTAATTATAGTTGTTTCATACTTCCGGTCTGATAATTATAGTGGATACGGCTATTTTTATTTGCAAATCTATCAGTTTTTACCTTTGCCTCATTTATAAAGGGTGCCAAAAAAATGTATACAAATGTTAAGAAAGGAAAAAACTGTATTAACATTATAAGACTCCAGTCACATTTAACTTCTGTAATTCCAAGAGATACAAGATACAATATATAAGATAAAAAATGTTGTTAATATACACGGATTATTATAATTTTATTTTTTTTAATTTATTTTTTGGAGAGAGTCTCACTTTTTCACCCTTAGTAGAGTGCCATGGCGTTATAGCTCATAGCAACCTCAAACTCCTGGGCTCAAGTGATCCTCTTGCCTCAGTTTTTCATTTTTAGTAGAGATGGGGGTGGTCTCACTCTTGCTCAGGCTGGTCTTGAACTTGTGAGCTCAAGCCATCCACCCAGCTCAGCCTCCCAGAGTGCTGGGATTACAGATGTGAGCTACCATGCCCGGCCTATTATAATTTTAATAGCTTTTTCTTTCTTAAAATGTATATACATATGTTGGCACCTTCTGTATTTTTGTGCTCTGTTTTTAGGGGAATATATGTTAAGAATTTTTATGTCTTGGGCCAGGCACGGTGGCTCATGCTTGTAATCCTAGCACTCTGGGAGGCTGAGGCAGGTGGATTGCCTGAGATTAGGAGTTCTAGACTAGCCTGAGCAAGAACGAAACCCCATCTCTTAAAAAAAAACTAGCTGGGGCTTGGCGCCTGTGGCTCAACGAGCTAAGGCGCCAGCCAGGTACACCTGAGCTGGGGTGATTAAATCCAGCCCAGACCCGCCAAACAACAATGATGGCTGGAACCAAAAAAAAAAAAAAATGGCCGGGTGTTGTGGCGAGCACCTGTAGTCCCAGCTACTTGGGAGGTGGAGGCAAGAGACTCGCTGGAGCCCAGGAACTGGAGGTTGCTGTGAGCTGTGATGCCACAGCACTCTATCCAGGGTGACAGCTTGAGGCTCTGTCTCAAAAAAAAAGAAAAACTATCTGGGCAATATGGAGGGCATGTATAGTCCCAGCTAGTCTGGAGGCTGAGGCAAAAAGATCACTTGAGCCCAGGAGTTTGAGGTGGCTGTGAGCTCTAATGCCATGGCACTCTACAGAGAGTGAGGAAGTGAGACTCTGTCTCAGATGCACACACACACACATGCACACAAAAAGAATTATTATGTCTCCATTATGAATTGACCTCTTTATAATTACATAAAGCCCCTGTCTATCCCTGATAAAATTCCTTATTTAAAGTCTATTCTGTCTGAAATTAATAAAGTTACTTGTACTTTCTTTTGGTGAGTGTTTGGGTAGTAGATTTTCTCTATCCATTTACTTTTAATCTATTTGTGTCTTTATATTTAAAGTGGGTTTCTAATGAACAAATATAGTTGTAGCTTTTTTTTTTTTTTTTTTGAGACAGAGCCTCAAGCTGTCACCCTGGATAGAGTGCCGTGGCATCACAGCTCACAGCAACCTCCAATTCCTGGCCTCAAGCGAGTCTTCTTCCTCCGCCTCCCAAGTAGCTGGGAATACAGGCGCCCGCCACAATGCCCGGCCATTTTTTGGTTGCAGCTGTCATTGTTGTTTGGCGGGCCCAGGCTGGATTTGAACCCGCCAGCTCAGGTGTACGTGGCTGGCGCCTTAGCCTGCTGAGCCGCAGGCACCGAGCCTGTAGCTTGTTTTTTTAACCACTCTGACAATCTCTGTCTTTTAATGTATGCATTTAGACCACTGAAATTTAACATGATTATTGGTATAGGTGGGTTAATATCTAACATATATGTTACTGTTTTCTATATGTTACCCTCTGAAGAGAAGGGATTTTCCTTCAGCTCCTTTCAGAACTTTTTAAAATTTCTAATTTTATATAGTTTAGAAATGATATGCCTAAGTATATCAATTTGTTTTTGTTTTTGTTTGGCATCTATCCTGTTTGCTGTTCCCTGAGATTCCTGGATATGTGGTTATGTGTCTGACATCATTTTGGGAAAATTATCAGTCAGTCAATATCGTTTCAAATATTTCTTCCTTTCTTTTCCCTCTCTCTCTTGTCCTTCTGGTATCCCCATTATGCATATTTACACTTTTTATAGTTGTCCCACAGTCTTTGGATATTCTGTTCCAGTTTTGTTGTTTTTTTGGTTCTGTTTGGTTTTTGTTATTGTTGTTTGTTGTTTCTTAGTCTTCGTTCTCTTAGCTTTTCAGTTTTGGAGATTTCTATAGATTTATCCTCAAGCTCAGAGATTCTTCTTTCAATCATGTCCAGTCTAATAAGCCCATCAAAGGAATTCTTCATTTCCCTGCTACAATGCTTTTGATTTCTTTTCTTTCTGGTCTATCTTAGGATTTTTATCTCTCTGCCTTTATTGCCCATATGTTCTTACATGTTAATTTATCCATTAGAGCACTTAGCAATTAATTATATTTGTTTCAGACTCTTAGTCTGATAATTATACTATCTCTGCCATGTCTAGTTCTCATACTTGCTCTGGATCTTTAATTTGTGTTTTCAATCTTTTAGAATGCCTTGTAATTTGGAGTTGATAGCCGGATGTGATGAACCAGGTAAAAGGGACTCCTGTAAACAGGGCTTTAGTAATGTGGTGGCAAGATGTGAGGGAAGAAAGAATGTCATATATGTGATTAAGTCTCAGTCTTTTAGTTATGCTATGCCTCTGAATTATGAACTTCACAGGTATTTAAAATATTTTTTTTCTTCTCCCTCAGGTGGAATAGGGTGGCTAGAGAGGGCTAGATTTGAATATTTCCTTTCTTCTAGATCAGTTAGGCTCTGATAATACCCCAGCAGGTTAGGCTCTGAATAACTAAGGCTCTGAATAACTAGCTTCTACCGAGGGCAGAGTTGTTAAGAAAAAATAGAGTTCTTTGCAGTATTTCAAAATGGGTCCTTTTCCCTTCTCTCTGATAAAAAAAATGAAAGGATTTTTCTGTGGGAGTTACCACAGGAAACTGTTTGGGTAGACTAGGCATTGTGGTTCATGCCTGCAATCCTAGCACTCTGGAAGGCCGAGATAGATGGCTCACTTGAACTTGACAGTTTGAGACCAGCCTGAGCAAGAATGAGACACTATCTCTACCAAAAATGGAAAATCTAGCGGGATGTAGTAGTCCCAGCTACTTAGAAGACTGAGGCAGGAGGATCATTTGAACCCAGGAGTTTGAATTTGCTGCAAGCTAGGCTGATGCCACTGCACTCTAGCATGAGCAACACAGTGAGACTTTGTCCTCCCCCCCAAAAAAAGAAAGAAAGAAAAGAAAAGAAAAAGGAAAGAAAGAGATTGTCTGGATTTCTGGAAGTAACTCTCAAAAGCTGGGGACAGGGTATGACTAGGTCCCCATAGAGTTTCTGACCTCAGATTTGTCTATACTGAGCCTCCTGGAATTCTTCAATTTCAGTTCAGGTTTTTGAGTACGGGCTGGTTCTCAGCAGGGGTTTCTGTTCATGAGTTTCTGCCCAATAAACATGACTCCCTGAATTAGCCTGTCTGTCTCTCTCATCTTTGGGCCAGCAGTTTGCTTGTTTTAAGTTTATCCTAAATGTCTTCTAATCTTTAAAACCTTTATTGAACTCTTTTCCTAATGCCTCTGAGAAGAAGTTGTTCTCACTTTTGTTATAATTTTTACTTTTTCCTTAATTATGGTTAGTTTTCATATCTGTCTCCCTTGATAAGATATTAACGCCTTCAAAACTGGGTCAGTTCCTCTCTTATCAGCGCCTTCCACACCCACAGCTTTGTCCTTATACAATACCAGCCCTGCTAAGTATCTTGTCCTGCCAATTTCCAAAATCCACATCCAACCTTTTCATGAAATTTGTTCCGTTCCCATCCAGGTGTTCCTATCCTAAGTATTACTGACCCCAAACACTTAGACTAAAGGAGGAGGGGATGATTCTCCAACATCAGAGTAGAATGCTGCCATATAGCCAAGGGTGTCCATGGAGGTGAGTTTTCTTTTGTGTCACTCAACCTACTTGTTCTTTAAGTTCACCGGCTACTGTACCAGATGTCTATAGTGCTCATAGCCCATGTTGGACTGGAACACATATGTACTTCCCTACTTATGCCAATAGACTGGGTAGTTTGGGTGTGGGATGGAGTCCCCATTTTGGAGACTATGAAGAAAGAAGGGGGCCAGGCATGGTGGCTCATGTCTGTAATCCTAGCACTCTAGTAGGCCAAGGCGGGTGGACTGCCTGAGCTCACAGGTTTGAGACCAGCCTGAGCAAGTGCGAGACCCCATCTCTAAAAGATAACCAGGTGTTGTAGTGGGCATCTATAGTCCCAGGTACTTGGGAGGCTGAGCCAAGACAGTCACTTGAGCCCAAGAGTTTGAGGTGGCTGTGAGCTATGATGCCACAGCACTCTACTGAGAGTGACAAAATGAGACTCAAAAACAGGAAGGAAGGAAGGAAGGAAAGAAAAGAGAAGCAGGGATTGTAGGTGGAAGGCCATCGTGTTAATTAGCTTGAGTGCTGAGAATGTACAAAATAAAAAGTGACTGGGAAGAGGCAACAGCCACACCTGGCCTCCACCTGTTATATGTTCCTAATTGGTTTAGTCTCTCTCTGTTGCTCAGTCACCTGAAAGGTGGTTCATGAGACTTATTGTGTAGCCTAAGGATAAAGCCCTGTGGAATGGAAATTATGGATATAGGCTATAGTTCCACTGAAGGAGCGTCTGGGTGAGGGAGTAAACTATAAAGCAATTCTGCCATAGGAAGATGGATAACCACTTTTCCTGGCTATAGATAAAGTAAAAGAATTTAACTGAATTCCTATAATATGCCAGACCCTTGCATTTGTTATCCAATTGAATCCTCAAAATCGTTCAATAAACCATGTATATCCCTATTTCACAGATGTGGGAAGAAATCTTAGGATAGTTCATTAACTGGTCTAACAGAAAATCAACATTTAATCAATACTGAAATTCAAATTTGTCTACTTCCGAAATCACCCTAAGATAACACCTCCAAGATAACCAAAACAAGGTTAATTCATTTAGTGAGCAGATAGTTATAGTGTACTATAGAAATACACTATAGTACACTGGAAATATAATAACAAGATGGAACAAAAACATGCCAGTCCTCATGAAGCTTAAGGTCTAGTATAACAGATAAGCATTAATCAAATCATCATACAAATAAATGTAATATTGCAGCTGTGACTTGTACTTTGAAGGAAAATTGCATGGTACCATAAGAGTGTAGAACAGGGATCTCACCCTATAGAGTGAACATCTGTTTTCACCTGTCCAACATTCTCTCTTCCAGAAACTTTTTTTTTGAGACAGAGTCTCATTCTGTCACCCTAAGTAGAGTGCCGTGGCATCATAACTCAAAGCAACCTCAAAATACTGGGTTCAAGTGATCTTCCTGCCTCAGCCTCTGAGTAGCTGGAACTACAGGTGCCCACCAAAACACCTGGCTATTTTTAGACACAAGGTCTCACTCTTGCTCAAACTGGTCTCGAACTCTTGAGCTCAGACAATCCACCTGCCTCAGCCTCCCAGAGTGCTAGGATTACAGGTGTGAGTCACCATGCCTGGCTCCTCTTCTAGAAACTTAAGTTCACAATTCCTCTGGGGAAATACCCCTTCCCCTTTCTCTGTTTGGCTTAAGTGGGGCTGACCCTGAAATGACTTCTTTGAAGGGCACATCATTGATCCCGACTAATAAAAGTACTGCTTTCCCAGGAGCACAGTGGATCAAGTGCACTTTGTGTGATTGAAGCCAAGCCAATGAGAGTCTCAGAGACTTTTCCTGGAAGTGTTAAGAATAAGATGCTCTTCTTCAGGCTCAGCTCCTGTAGCTCAGCGGTTAGGGCATCAGCCACATACACCAGAGCTGGTGGGTTGGAATCTAGCCTGGGCCTGCCAAACAACAATGACAACTACAACCAAAAAATAGCTGGGCGTTGTAGCAGTGCCTGTAGTCCCAGCTACTTGGGAGGCTGAGGCAAGAAACTCACGCCCAAGAATTTGAGGTTGCTGTGAGCTGTAACACAACAGCACTTGACTGAGGGCGACATAGTGAGACTGTCTCAAATAAAAAAGATGCATGGGCGGCGCCTGTCGCTCAGTGGGTAGGGCCCAGCCCTATATACTGAGGGTGGTGGGTTCAAACCCAGCCCTGGCCAGCTAAAACAGCACTGGCAACTGCAACAACAAAAATAGCCAGGCATTGTGGTGGGCGCCTGTAGTCCCAGCTAATCGGGAGGCTCAGGAAAGAGAATCGCCTAAGCCCAAGAGGTAGAGGTTGCTGTGAGCTGTAATGCCACAGCACCCTACCGAGGATGACAGAGTGAGACTCCCTCTCAAAAAAAAAAATAAAAAATACCCAAAGACATTTTAAACACTCAATAAAGTATTATATCTTTAAAAAAAAAAATGCTCTTCTTCAATCAAGCAGTTCTTCTAAGTTAGGAAAATGCACATGGAACTACTGGTAGCCATAACACAGGAGACTATACCTGAGAATGAAGTTAGCAGAGAAGAGTAGAGGCAAGAAATAGAAATTCCTGCGGATATTAATTATAATATGGACCCAGACTCATATTAAAAACCAAGAGATTTTAGTTATATGAGCCAACTAATTCCCTTTCTTTTCTTTTTTTTTTTTTTTTGGAGACAGAGCCTCAAGCTGTCGTCCTAAGTAGAGTGCCGTGGTATCACAGCTCACAGCAACCTCTAACTCCTGGGCTCAAGCCATTCTCCTGCCTCTGCCTCCCAAGTAGCTGGGACTACAGGTGCCTGCCACAACGCCTGGCTATTTTTTGGTTGCAACCGTCATTGTTTTTGGCAGGCCCGGGCTGGATGCAAACCCACCAGCTCAGGTGTATGTGGTTGGCGCCTTAGCTGCTTGAGCCACAGGTGCTGAGCCCAATTAATTCCCTTTCTTTCTGCTTAAGTCAGTTTGATTGATTGATTGATCTGGTTGATTAATTGATTGATTTTTTTTTTCAAGAGAAAAACATCCTCTGAGACTTTTCTGGGCAATCAGGGAAGGCTTCCATAAAGAACTACCATGACCTGAGATCTGAGGAATGAGTAGCAGTTAATTCAACAAAAAAAGGAGGGCAGAATTTCCCAGCCACAGGAAATAGCAAACACAGGAGCTGTGAATGAGGAAGGAACGTAACGATGGAAAGGGATGGAGAGAAGGCCAGTATGGTAGATGCAGTATGAAGTGAAAATGGAGAAGCAGTTTCCTGTAAACTGTATTAAGGGTTCAGCTCTTTGGATTTAGAGCCACGGGATACAACTGAAAGTTTTTTTTTTTTTGAGACAGAGTCTGAAGCTGATGCCCTGGGTAGAGTGCTGTGGCATCATAGCTCACAGCAACCTCCAACTCCTGGGCTCAAGTGATTCTCCCACCTCCACCTCCCAAGTAGCTGGGACTACAGGTGCCTGCCACAACCCCTGGCTATTTTTTGGTTGCAGCCGTCATTGTTTGGCAGACCCAGGCTGGATTCGAACCCACCTGCTCAGGTGTATGTGGTTGGCGCCTTAACCACTTGAGCCACAGGCGCCGAGCCACAACTGAGAGTTTTTAAGCACAATGGGAGTAAGGTACTGGTAATATTATCAGATTTATATGTGTACAAGCTTGTTTTTTTTGTTTGTTTTTAGAAATAGGATCTTGCGATGTTGCCCAGGCTCGATTGCAGTGACTAGTCACAGGTGGGGTGACAATGCTCTATCGCCTTGAACCCTTGGCTTCAAGGTTCCTCCTGACTCAGCCTCCTGAGTCTTGGGACTACAGGCCTACTCTACTGTGCCCATCATCTATATACATGTATTTTAGGGTGGTACCTGTGGCTCAGTGAGTAGGGCACCAGCCCCATATACCAAGGGTGGCGGATTCGAACCTGGCCCCAGCCAAACTGCAAAAAAATAGCTGGGCGTTGTGGCGGGCGCCTATAGTCCCAGCTACTCGGGAGGCTGAGGCAAGAGAATCGCCTAAGCCCAGGAGTTGGAGGTTGCTGTGAGCTGTGTGACGCCACGGCATTCTACCAAGGGCAATAAAGTGAGACTCTGTCTCTTGAAAAAACAAAATAAAAATAAATACATGTATTTTAAAAAATTAATTGGTTCTTTGAGAAAAGCAGTAACTTAAAAAAATCAGTTGATTATTATAGGGAGAACAGATTGAAGGTTATCAGGAGTGGATAAAAGAGAGGAAGTACAGAGCCCCATGCATGCCAAGAAACTTACCTTGAATCTAATCAAGATGATAGATCTAACTAGCAGTTTATAGGGACTATGTTGTTAAATGTTGCCATTGGCTTGGTGCCTGTAGCTCAGTGGTTAGGGCACCAACCACATACACTGGGGCTGGTGGGTTTGAACACTGCAAGGGCCTGCTAAAGAATAATGACAACTACAACAAAAAAATAGCTGTTGTGGTGGGCACCTACAGTCCCAGCTAGTTGGGAGGCTGAGGTGTGAGAATCAGAGTTTGAGGTTGCTGTGAGCTGCAACGCCACAGCACTCTACCCAGGGTGACATAGTGAGACTCAGTCTCAAAAAAGAAAAACAATGCAAAAACAAAAAAAAACAGTGCCATAAAAATACAATCAGCCAAATCCAGAATATGGATATTAAGGACAAATGATCTGGTTTCCTCAAAAAATAAATGTGATTAAGAGGAAGAAGAGAGGGAAGCAATTGAATATGGATCCTGATTGAAACAAATCAACTGCAAAAGACATTTTGATACAATTGGACAAATTTGAGCATCTGTTGGGTGTTAGATGATATTAAGAAATAATTTTTTTGTGTCTTGTCACCCGTAGCACAGTGGTTGGGGCGTCAGCCACATGCACTGAGTTTGGTAGGTTCAAACCCACCCCGGGCCAGCTAAACAATGATGACAGTTCAAACAAATAAAAAAAGTAGTCAGGTGTTGTAGCAGGCACCTGTAGTCTCAGCTACTTGGGAGGCTGAGGCAAGAGAGTCACTTAAGTCCAAGACTTTGAGGTTGCTGTGAGCTGTGATGCCTGGGCACAATGGCATGTGCCTGTAATCTCTGCTATCCCGGAGGCTGAGGCAGAATGATAGGATTGCTTGAGCTGAGAAGTTGATGATCAGTCTGGGCAACATGGCAAGACCCCATCTCAAACCAAAAAAAGGGGGAAAAAAGTATGAGTTTGTTCAAAAGGTACTATTTATAAAGTTGCAAATGTAGGAAAGCCCACAAGGGACAGTGCAGTGATCCACTGCTTGTGGCACCCTGGATGTTACCTTCCCCAGGGTGGAGACTTGAGGCAGGGATCATTGGCTGGACCCACGGGGAGAGTCGTATAAACTTGACTTCCTTTAGAAACCTCGTGGTTTTCAGTCTAGGGTACAGCAAACTTGAGGCAACCTGAGGAGATGGAGCCAGAGGCTCCCTGACCCCTCAGGCTGACCTCAGGCTTCTCCCTCTGACCCCTGCAGAGATAATCAGTGGCTGGCCTCAGTGGGAGACAGGAATGACAACCTTCAATGCAGTCCTCAGAGGCCTGCCCCAGGGCCTTGAGTAGGCAGAGCAGGACAGGGAACTGGGAGGGCAAAGGCAAGCTCTCCAGCACATATCACAGTTTTGCATGACATGTGACGTGAGGTTCACTGTGATCTGAACACTCCCTACTCATCTTGCCTCTTCTCTAGCCACAAAGGGTAATGGAGTCTAATGCATAATTGCAAAGGGTGTGAGAATGAAACAGTTAACTGTGTAAAGCATTCGATTTGACATTGGACTTGACTATAGTAAGCACTCAAAAACATTGCCACGCCCTTCTGGACACAGTTCCCTCTTGCTTCCCAGGTATACTAGAAACCACATCTGTTTTCCTTTTGTTTTGTTTTGCTTTGGTTGGTAGCCCCACTACCAAGCACAGCATCGGAAACATAGTGGGTAGTCAATAAATATTTGTTTGGTGAAGGAGTGCTTACCGGGTATCTGCACTAGGTGTTTCAATCTGTATCCTCCCAAGTACTGCAGCAACTCTATATGGCAAGTGTCATCCCTGTTTAAGGGATGAGGCTACTTGAGGCTCAGCAAGTCTCAATGATTTGCCCAAAGCAGACCAAGCTTTAAAGTCAGGCCTGTCTAACTCTAAAACCCGTGCTCTTTGCCCTGCACTGAAAGCTTTCTGGCCAGCCAAGCACACTCTGATACTCACTTCACTGTGAATCCCAAAGGTTGGGTCTCCATTAACCAAGAACCAGGCTACTGCACACTCTTCATCTAACAATAGGCTCCTGGAGCACAAGGTCTTTGCATCATCTTGGTGTACCCATGAGATATCTCATTTAGGTGGCTTATGCCTGTAACCCTAGTGTTTTAGGAGGCCGAGGCAAGTGAATTGCTTGAGCTCAGGAGTTCAAGACCAACCTGAGCAAGAGCAAGACCCCATCTCTAAAAATGCAGTCTTGGCAGGCACCTGTAGTCACAGCCACTTGTGAGGCTGAGGCAAGAGGAACTCTTGAACAAGAGGTTGTTGTGAGCTATGACACTATGGGGTACTCTACCTAGGGTGACAGAGTGAAACCTTGTCTCAAAAAATAATAAGAAGACACCCCATTTATTGGGTGCTAATTAACATCTACTGGTTTAAATAATGCAATAAAAAGTGAGGCTGTCTTCTTTTGCTCTTGCTAACACTGCTTCCAGAGCACCGTGGTCATTCCTGGAGTCTAAGGAGCTCCATCTCCACCTCCTAGTCTGGAAGAAGCAGGCCTTACATTTATTAACAATTTCATTGCTGGGCATTGCTCTAGATGCTTACTGTTAGGAGGGCCTAACACAGCCACACACAAACTCTTTCCCCCATCTTCCTAAGTCAAAGACACAGAGGATCTGGCTAGCCCACCCCCTGAGTTCACACCAAAAGACCGTAACCTAACAGGCAAGCTGTGGAATTCCCCCACTGCCTACAGCCTCTTATAAAAGTGGTCTCTACCTGCTCCTCACCTTCCCACCTGCACAGACCCTATCTTTGCACTGCCCAGGTGGGTCATCTCCCCTGAATTCTGACCCTATCTGTTGCAGCCTCGTCCCTGGGCACCATAGTTTAAACCTTTCACTTACTATGGAATAACTCGTTTAATCACCATGACAAGGTTCGGCGCCTGTGGCTCAACGAGCTAAGGCGCCAGCCACGTACACCTGAGCTGGTGGGTTCGAATCCAGCCCGGGCTGGCCAAACAACAATGACGGCTGCAACCACAAAATGGCCAGGCGTTGTGGCGGGCGCCTGTAGTCCCAGCTACTTGGGAGGCGGAGGCGGGAGACTCGCTTGAGCCGAGGAGTTGGAGGTTGCTGTGAGCTTGATGCCACGGCACTCCATCCAGGGTGACAGCTTGAGGCTCTGTCTCAAAAATAAATAAATAAATAAATAAATAAATAAATAAATAAATAAATAATCACCATGACAAATCTATGGCGTAAAAATTATCATTATCCCTATATTGTCCTTGAGAAAACTGAAGTACAGAACAGTTACTTGCTCGAAGTCACACTGTTAGAAAACAAGCCAGGATTTCAAATCCAAGCAGACTGATCTAGAACTGGTACTCTTATTTATTTTATGGAGACAAGTCTCAGTCTGTCACCCTGAGTAGAGTACCATGGTGTCATAGCTCACAGCAACCTCAAACTCTTAGGCTCAGGTGATCTTCCTAATTCAGCCTCTCAAGTAGCTGGGAGAATAGGTGCCCATCATAATGCCCCACTAATTTTTCTATTTTTAGAAAACAGAAAATTTTCAGGCTGGTCTTGAACTTCTGAGCTCAGGCAATCCACCCACGTTGGCCTCCCAGAGTGCCAGGACTACAGGGATGAGCCACTACACCCAGCCTAGAATGGATACTCTTGAATTTTGAATTAACCGCCTTTACCTTTTCTGTCGTGTCCCCCGTCACGTGGGCACCCCTGCAGCCTTCTCTTCCTAACTTGCAGCACTTCCTTCTCCCCCCACCATTACCTAAGAGGCCACCTTAAAATTACGTTGGATATTAATGACTGCTCACAGTTAAAAATGAAACAAAATGTCCTGCCAGCATCTTCTTCGTCCACTTGCTTGGCACAGACCAATCTCACTTTCTTATCTCTGTCAAGCACATTTAGAGATAAAACTGCTGAAAAGGGTTCACTTGAGTTTTTTCCTCTCTCTTCAGAAAGATGTTTGGCCTGGATGCTCCTGGTAACAAACCAAAACCCAAACCTTCAGGGCAAAGTGCTGTTGAAGAATTTGAGGTGAGAGATACAAAGCCAATGGCATAAAAGCTACACCAGTCTGCAAATCTTTGCTAGCACAATGTTAATTTATTGAAATGATCTCTAGCACACGAAGTTATTGAATGGAACCAAAATAGTAATAAACTCAATTTTAAATTCTGAGTTTATTAATGTTAATTTATGTTCTTTTACAATTCAATAATTACCACCTATTTTCTCACCTCACACAGCCATCTTTCCCCCTTTTTATTCTTTCACTGAATTTATAACACAAAATAAACATACTCAATGTGGATTTCACACATCTTTACTGCTGTCTGTATGAATAGCTATAAATTTACAAGAAAACAGTTGTGAGTTGCTGTGAAACCCTTTCCAGGTTGAGTTTCCCAGAAATAGACGCTCTGACGGATGTCAGCACGTAAGACCTTTAAAAGGGAATGTTTGCAGGATCAACACCCAAGGGAAGCAGGATTAGGAAGGAGAAGTCCAACCATACCATGCAAGCCCAGCACCGGCCTCAGCTGACCCACAGAGTTGAACTTCAGGTTGATGGCTCCTCAGATCTGTCCAGAGTTGGGTTTGGGGAAGTTAGAACTTTATGCCCCATACTTGTTAGTCATTGGCTGCAGGCCAGCCCAGAAAGATCTGCTCTTGGATCAGGAAGTTTTCTTCAATTCCAGACCATCAGCAAAGACAGCTGAGGGCCGTCTCCCCCTAGCACTCTTGTCAGTTAGGGGAATAAGTCTTTTATTCCTCAGTAGGGATCTGGTAGTACATGACAGCAGCTGCCACAGAAACTGGTTAATAGTAACTCATCGTTTAGTTTCCAAACTCTAAGGAAAGTCATATCACTGCATCTGCCAAGCCACAACAAATTTCATCACTCAAGTTAAGTCAGCATTTTTTTCAGGCCCTATTGAATTATTCTGAGACACGGCAGAAGCAAATGTTCATCCCTAATGTCGAAGGAAATATTCAGTCGGTGTGCCTATCCATGGACTGGGAACAGAAGGCCAGGCTCAGGACTCAAGCACCTCAGGTTTTAATATCCAAGTAAGTTTGGGAACCCATGCTGTGTGGATACCGAGGGATGATTACACTTACAGCGAAGTGTAGTACAAGGGCGTTGCATGAAGAGCCACAGAATAGGCAAGGCAAAGTGCATCTGAAGAACAGAAGGAGAGGCCGGCATGGAGGCTCACACCTGTAATCCTAGCACTCTGGGAGGCCCAACCCAGGAGATCAAGACCAGCCTGAGCAACATTAAGGACCCTCCCCCCAACACACATACACCTGTCTCTAAAAGTAGAAACCTTAGCCATGTATTGTGGTGGGTGCTTGTTGTCCCAGCTACTCGATAGGCTGAGGCGGGAGGATTGCTTGAGTCCAGGAGTCTGAGGTTGCTGTGAGCTAGGCTGACACATTGGCACTCTAGTCAGGGTAACAAAGTGAGACTGTCTCAAATAAAAAAATTAGGCTGGGCACCCATAACTCAGTGATTAGGGCACCGGCCACATACACTGGGGCTGGCAGGTTTGAACCTGGCCCAAGCCTGCTAAACAACGACGATAACTATACCAATAACAACAACAAAAAATAGCTGAGCATTGTAGCAGGCGCCTGTAATCCCAGCTACTTGGGAGGCTGAGAAAGAGAATCACTTAAGCCCAAGAGTTTGAGATTGCTGGGAGCTGTGATGCCACAGCACTCTAGTAACGGCAGCATAGTGAGACACTGTCTCAAAAAATAAAATTCCATGTATCCTATAAAAGTATACAACTATTATGTACCCATAACAATTAAAAAGAAAAGAACTTTTTAAAATGATAGCAATAGGCTTGGCGCCTGTGGCTCAAGTGACTAAGGCGCCAGCCACATACACCTGAGCTGGCGGGTTTGATTCTAGCCTAGGCCTGCCAAACAACAATGACAGTTGCAACCAAAAAATAGCCACGTGTTGTGGCAGGCACCTGTAGTCCCAGCTACTTGGGAGGCGGAGGCAGGAGAACCGCTTGAGCCCAGGATTTGGAGATTGCTGTGAGCTGTGATGCCACAACACTCTACCCAGGGTGACAGCTTGAGGCTCTGTCTCAAAAAAAAGAAAAAGATAGCAATAAATTTTATTTAATTACACTTATTTCTCCCAAAAGAAAAATTATCGGTTACATCATTAGTGTCAGAGTACTTTCAGATCCACATCAAGTAGCCAGAATGCTTCCTTAAATCCATTTCACGTGAATTTTTCAAGTTCGAGGGTTTCTTCAGGCTCCACAACATAAGCAGAAGCTTTGTCAGACACCCTAACTATCGCACAGAGTTGCTTGATAAGTCTCATTTCACAGGAGCTCGTATCTACTTTTCTTCCTCCTTGATTTGAATTGGATACAATTTAGTAGGCCTCACTCCCTATAAACTGGATTCTTCAAGGTTTAAGGTCTCTAGCCTGAAACTGCCCTGTTACTGCAGATACCTTGTCCCCAAATGTTATTAATAATCTCTTCCCTAGGATGCTCCATCTATCTCCCAATTCATTTCCAAGTATCTTCCTGTGAAATCTCTCTCATTTTATCCTCCCTGTGCAAAGATGAAATAAAAATGAAAATTTCTACCACAATGTCCCTCAAAGAGAGTGGAACCTGGTAAATAAAGCCTTGTTATTCTGTTGAACATTTGGGTGGGTTTGGATATGCAAAAGTGGGCTTGGCCCTTAGTTCAGAAGTAGGCACCAGAGAGAACTTCTGTTTTCTGCATAAAGAATGAGAATTTGCATTTCAGGACTGGAAACCAGGAAGGATAGAGTACTGAAGTAATAGGGGACCAGGATAGAGGGAGAGAGATAAGCTTGGGCAGGGAGCCAATAGAACAATTCCTGGGGAGAGGATTTTATTTTAAAAATGTCTAGTATCATGTAGAAAGAGTTCACAGGCTTGGCACCTATAGCTCAAGCGCCTAAGGCACCAGCCACATTCACCAGAGCTGGCGGGTTCGAATCTGGCCCAGGCCTGCCAAACAATGACAACTAAACCAAAAAATCGCTGGGCTTTGTGGTGAGTGCCTGTAGTTCCACCTACTGGGGAGGCTGAGGCAAGAGAATCACTTAAGCCCAGGAGTTGGAGGTTGCTGTGAGCTGTGACACCACAGCACTCTACCCAGGACAATAGCTTGAGGTTCTGTCTCAAAAAAAAAAAAAAAGAGTTTACATTATTTTCTACTTTTTTTGTTTTTTGGGGGTTTTTTTTGAGACAGAGTCTCAAGCTGTTGCCCTAGGTAGAGTGTTGTGGCATCACAGCTCATGGCAATCTCAAACTTTTGGGCTAAGCAATTCTCTTGCCTCAACTTCCCAAGTAGCTAGGACTACAGGCACCCACCACAACCCCTGGCTATTTTTTATTATTGTTGTCATTGTTGTTTAGCACGCCCAGGCTGGGTTTGAACCCACCTGACTCAGTGTATAGGGCCAGTGCCCTACACACTGAGCTATGGGCACCACCCCAAAAAGTTCACATTGTTGAACTGTAAATATCTACACCCCATTCTGCTCCCAAAATTTTCACCAAACAGAAATGCCTCATGTTAAAAGATAACACATATCTGTGGAGGTGGGTGTGGGGTAGAAAAAGTAGTGGTGTTATGCACATCTAGGAGACTGATGGGTGGATTGCTCGAGCTCAAGAGTTTGAGTGGGGGGGCGCCTGTGGCTTAGTGGGTGGGGCACCGGCCGCATATACCAAGGGTGGAGGGTTCAAACCCACCCCTGGCTAAACTGCAACAACAACAAAAAATAGCCAGGTGTTGTGGTGGTGCCTGTACTCCCAGCTGCTCGGGAGGCTGAGGCAAGAGAATCACCTAGGCCCAGGAGTTGGAGGTTGCTGTGAGCTGTGATACCACAGCACTCTACTAACTGAGGGAGATAAAGTGCGACTCCTTCTCTTAAAAAAAAGAGAGAGAGAGAGAGAGAGAGAGTTTGAGTAAAGCCTGGACTAGAGTAAGACCCTATCTCTAAAAAATTTTTAAAAAAAAATTTTAGGCTGGGTTCATGGTAGCTTGTGCCCATAATCCTAGCACTCTGGAAGGCTGACGCAGGTGGATTGCTTGAGCTCAGGAGTTCAAGGCTAGCCTGAGCCAGAGTGAGACCCTGTTTCTAAAAAATAGCCAGTGTTGTGGCAGGTACCTGTAGTCCTACTGCTCAGAGGCTGAGACAAGAGAGTCACTTGAGTGCAAGAGTTTGAGGTTGCTGTGAGCTATGATACCATAGCATTCTACTGAGGGTGACAGTGAGACTCTGTCTCAAAAAAATAAAATAAAGTGTGGTGCCCTTAGCTCAGTGGTTAGGGCACCAGCCACATACACTGGACCTGGCAGGTTTGAACCCAGCCCAGGCTAGTCCTAGCTACTTGGGAGGTTGAGGCAAGAGAATCACTTGAGCCCAAGAGTTTGAGGTTGCTACGAGCTGTGACACCACAGCACACTACCAAGGGTAACACAGTGAGACTGTGTCTCAAAAAAACAAATAAATAAAATAAAATAAAATAGGTCAGGCATGGTGGCTTACACCTGTAATCCTAACACTCTGGGAGGCTGAGGTAGGTGGATAGCTTGAGCTTACAAATTAGAGACCAGCCTGAGCAAAAGCAAGACCCCATCTCTACTAAAAATAGAAAAACTGAGGCAAGAGGATTGCTTGAGCCCAAGAGTTGGAGGTGGTTGTGAACTATGATGCCACCGCACTCTACCTAGAGCAATAGCTTGAGACTCTGTCTCAAAAATAAGCAAATAGGCTCGGCACCTGTGGCTCAATGGGCTAAGGCGCCAGCCAGGTACACCTGAGCTGGCGGGTTCGAATCCAGCCTGGGCCCGCCAAACAACAATGACAGCTGCAACAAAAAAATGGCCGGGCATTGTGGCGGGCGCCTGTAGTCACAGCTACTTGGGAGGCGGAGGCAGGAGACTCGCTTGAACCCAGGAATTGGAGGTTGCTGTGAGCTGTGATTCCACAGCACTCTATCCAGGGTGACAGCTTGAGGCTCTGTCTCAAAAAAAAAAAAAAAGAATAAAAAAAAAAAAATGGTGCTAGGTGAACTGGATGGCAACCTGAAGAAGACTGAAACTGGACCCCCACCTTTCACCATTAACAAAAATTGATTCTCACTGGATAAAAGATTTAAACTCAAGACATAAAACTATAAAAATACTAGAAGAGGACGGCACCTGTGGCTCAAAGGAGTAGGGCACCAGCCCCATATACTAGAGGGGGTGGGTTCAAACCCGGCCGTGGCCAGAAACTGGAAAAAAAAAAAAAAACCCTAGAAGAGAGTGCAGGGAAAACACTTGAATAAATCGGCCTGGGAGAATATTTTATGAGGAGGAAACCCTGGGCAATTGAAGCAACACCAAAAATACATTACTGGGATCTGAGCAAACTAAAAAGCTTTTGCATAGCCAAGAGCACAGTAAGTAAAGCAAACAGACAACCTTCAGAATGGGAGAAGATTTTTGCAGGTTATGCTTCTGACAAAGGTCTGTTAACTAGAATCTATAGAGAACTCAACTAATCAATAAGAATAAATAACCCTATTTCTATGTGGACAAGAGACTTGAACAGAAACTTCTCTGACAAAGACAGGCATGTGGCCTATAAACACATGAAAAAATGCTCATCATCCTTAATCATCAGAGAAATGCAAATCAAAACTACTTTGAGATATCATCTAACCCCAGTAAGATTAGCCCACATCACAAAATCCCAAAACTGGGCAGTGCCTGTGGCTCAAGGACTAGGGCATTGGCTCCATATACCAGAGGTGGCGGGTTCAAACCCAGCCCTGGCCAAAAACTGCAAACAATAAATAAATAAATAAAACAAAATCCCAAAACTACAGATGTTGGGGAGGATACGGAGAGAAGGGAACGCTTCTATACTGCTGGTGGGAATGCAAGCTAATACGACCTTTTTGGAAAGAAGTTTGGAGAACACTCAAGGAACTAAAAGTAGACCTACTGTTCAAAACCTACAATTCCTCTACTAGCTATATACCCAGATGATCCAAAATTATTTTGCAACAAAGACATTTGCACCAGAATGTTTATTGCAGCCCAATTCATAATAGCCAAGACATGGAAACAGCCCATGTGCTCAACCCTTGAATGGATTAACAAATTGTGGTATATGTACACCATGGAATACTATGCAGCCATAAAAAAGAAGGAAACTTCACATCTTTTATGTTTACCTGGATTGAGCTGGAACATATTATTCTTAGTAAAGTATCTCAAGAATGGAAAAAAAAGTATCCAATGTACTCAATACTACTATGAAATCAATATATAACCATCTACCCACTCATACGAATTTCAAAACATATCTATAGTCCAGAAAGTAGAAGGGAAGAGGAAAGAGAGGGGAGGGGGAGGATATGGGATGAGGGAGGGTATTCAGGGGTACCTCACCTAATGTGCATGATGCAATGGTACATTTCAAAACTATTAAGAAATGAGTATAATTGCGATGGATGTGTTGCTTAGTTCAATGTAAGCATTTCACATTGTATATTGAAGCAGTACCCTGACCCCCATAAATGAATCAAAGTACAAAGTTATAATTTAATAAAAAACAATTAAAGAAAAAGTTTTAAAAGAAAAAACTTGCCAGCTCGGTCACTGTAGCACAATGGTTATGGCACTGGACACATGCACCAAGGGTGACAGGTTCAAATCCAGTCCAGGCAAGTTAAAAAACAATGACAACAGACTCTGCGCCTGTGGCTCAACGGGCTAAGGTGCCAGCCATGTACACCTGAGCTGGCGGGTTCGAATCCAGCCCGGGCCCGCCAAACAACAATGACGGCTGCAACCAAAAAATGGCTGGGCGTTGTGGCGGGCGCCTGTAGTTCCAGCTACTTGAAGGCGGAGACAGGAGACTCGCTTGAGCCCAGGAATTGGAGGTTGCTGTGAGCTGTGATGCTACAGCACTCTATCCAGGGTGACAGCCAGAGGCTCTGTCTCAAAAAAAAAAAACCAATGACAACTGCAACAAAAAAATGGCCAGGTTGGTTCAGCGCTTGTGGCTCAACGGGCTAAGGCGCCAGCCACATACACCTGAGCTGGCAGGTTCGAATCCAGCTTGGGCCCACCAAACAACAATGGGCTGCAAACAAAAAATGGCCGGGCGTTGTGGCGGGCGCCTGTAGTCCCAGCTACTTGGGAGGCAGAGGCAGGAGACTCACTTGAGCCCAGGAATTGGAGGTTGCTGTGAGCTGTGATGCCATGGCACTCTCTCCAGGGTGATAGCTTGAGGCTCTGTCTCAAAAAAAAAAAAAAAAAAACGGACAGGTATTGTGGTGGGCACCTGTAGTCCCAGCTACTTGGAAGGCTGAGGCAAGAGAATCACTTAAGCCCAAGAGTTTGAGGTTGCTGTGAGCTGTGATGCCACAGCGCTCTACCAAGGGCGACAATGAGACTCTGTCTCAAAAACAAACAAACAAACAAAAACACTCGCCAATTAATCTGATCTCATATAATCTCTCTCTTGTCCCTGACTTTTTTTTGTTTGAGACAGAGTCTCACTATGTCAACCTTGGTAGAGTACCATGGCATCACAGCTCATAGCAACCTCAAACTCTTGGGCTTAAGAGATTCTCCTGCCTCAGCCTCCCAAGTAGCTGGGACTACAGGCGCCCACCACAACGCCCAGCCATTTTTCTTTTGTGGTTATTATAGTTGTCATTGTTTAGCAGGCCCAGGCCAGGTTTGAACCTGCCACCCCTGGTGAATGTGGCCAGCACCCTAACCACTGAACCACGGGCACTGAGCCATCTTGTCCCTGACTTTGACCCTGGTCAGCAATTTTCTCCCTTTTAAAAATCTCATTCTGGCTCGGCGCCTGTGGCTCAATGAGCTAAGGCACCAGCCACATACACCTGAGCTGGCATGTTCGAATCCAGCCCAGGCCTGACAAACAACGACAGCTGCAACCAAAAAATAGCCAGGCGTTGTGGTGGGCACCTGTAGTCCCAGCTACTTGGGAGGCAGAGGCAAGAGACTCACTTGAGCCCAGGAATTGGAGGTTGCTGTGAGCTGTGATGCCACGGCACTCTATCCAGGGTGACAGCTTGAGGCTCTGTCTCAAAAAAAATAAAATAAAATAAAAATAACATCTCATTCTGGGGTACCTGGATTGTTTCCTCTATAAATTTTTGTTCCTAGACTAGTCAAGTTGTGCACATCAGACCCCACATGGGTCCTCTATATCTCAAGGACTTTCCGCACTGAACTAGAACCAGAACCGCTTGCATAATCACCCTCTCAGGGTTCGTGGATGCTTTCCTCAATAGTGAAGGTAGCTCTTGGCTGCCCTCTTCTGGGATCAGGTCTCCCAGCCACCCATTCTAGTTGACCAACAACGCTTTATTTTTATTTTTATTCTTTTTGAGACAGTGTCTCACTCTATCGCCCTCGGTAGAGTGCTGTGAAATCACAGCTCACAGCAACCTCCAACTCTTGGGCTTAAGTGATTCTCTTGCCTCAGCCTCCCAAGTAGTGGGGACTACAGGTGCCCACCACAATGCTCGGCTATTTTTGTTATTGTTGCAGTTGTCATTGTTGTGTAGCAGGCCTGGGCCAGGTTCAAACCTGCCAGCCACAGTGGATGTGGCTGGCGCCCTAAGCACTGAGTTATGGGTGCCGAGCCAGACCAACAACTCTTTAGAACAGTCTCATACCAATGGGGTCAGGGACTGGCCCCACTATTGTTTTTTTGTTATACATTTGTTTATGCGGGGAGTTAAGGTTTCATCGTTTGGGACTTGTTATTAGAATGTTACCCACTTTCAGTACACTTGGATTAGCAGTTCTGGAAACTTTTCTCATTGACAGTGATGAGTTATTTTATCTCAAAATGGCATAGGTAGGCCAGGCCCTGTGGCTCATGTTTATAATCCTAGCACTGTGGGAGGCCAAAGTGGGTAGACTGCCTGAGGTTCAAGACCAGCCTGAACCGCAGTGAGATCCTGGCTTTAGAAATAGCTGGGCCTTGCGGTAGGCACTGTAGTCCCAGCTACTTGGGAGGCAAGAGAATTGGTTGAGCCCAAGAGTTTGAGATTGCTGTGAGCTGTGACACCACGGCACTCTACCAAGGGTGACAAAGTAAGACTCTATCTCTAAAAATAAATAAATAAATAAAAACAGATAGCATTAACTGGCACTATAAGGTTAAGTCATCTTATCTAAAAATGTCACATGTAGGTTATATGTCATAACCACTGAACAAATCTGGAAAGCTTTTTTAATTAAAATTTTTTTTTCAGACAGAGTCTCACTTTGTTGCCTACCCTCCATAGAGTTCCATGGTGTCATAGCTCACATCAACCTCAAACCCTTGGGCTTACGTGATTCTCTTCCCTCAGCCTCCCAAGTAGCTGGGACTACCGATGCCCACCACAACACACAGTTATTTTTACAGACGGGGGGTTTCACTCTTGCTCAGGCTGTTCTTGAACCCATGAGCTCAAGGCAATCGACCTGTCTTGGCCTCCAAGAGTGCTAGGATTACAGACATGAGCCACTGCACCTGGTCCTAATTAATCAATATTTTATTTATGTAAAACAAACATATATAATTCACCATTCCCTTAAAGATTTTTTTTAATTTCAGGGGTACACATATTTTGGTTACATAGTTTGTTCTGTACATTTCAGCTCAAAGTTATGTGTGTCCTTTACCCGGATACCTGTTAGGTGTGAATTAACCCAGGTCTTCCTCCTCCCTCCCACCTACTCGATTCTTATTGCGTTTTACTTCCCTGTAAAACACACATCTTGTTGCACATTGTGTTGATCGACCAGATCCAATTTAGTATGGAGAACATGTGGTGTTTGTTTTTTCATTTTCTTTTGATTTTCCATCACTTAGATCCTTCCAGGTTGTTACAAAAGATAATAGGTCACCATTTTTTTATGGCTGAGTAGTACTCCATGACATACAAATACCACATTTTATTAATCCATCATATATTGGGGCATCTGGATTGTTTCCACATCCTTGCAATTATGAATTACCTCAAAATTTTTTAGAAAATAATTTCTCAAGGCTCGGTGTCCGTAGCACAGTGGTTAGGGTGCCGGCCACATGCACCCAGTGTGGTGGGTTCCAACCAGCCCAGGCCAACTAAACAATGACAACTGCAACCAAAAAATAGCCGGGCGTTGTGGTGGGCACCTGTAGTCCCAGCTACTTGGAAGGCTGAAGCAACAGAATCGCTTAAACTCAAGAGTTTGAGATTGCTGTGAGCAGTGATGCCACAGTTCTCTACTGAGGACGGCATAGTGAGGTTCTGTCTCAAAAAAAAATAATAATAATTTCTCAAAAACACAAACTCAAATGGGGGGGGGAAGGGAACAGGGAAGGAGGGAAGGGGATTGGTGAGTTCTCACCTAACAGGCACGATGTAAGGGTATATAGCACACCTCCTGGGAAAGGGGCATGGCTACAACTCAGACTCTACCTAATAAACACAAACAATATAACCTAATCATCTATACTCTCATATTAATCTGAAATTTTTAAAAAATAGGCTAAATGCCTATAGCTTATCAGCTATGGTGCCAGCCACATACACCAAGGCTGGCAGGTTTGAATCCAGCCCGGGCCTGCCAAACAACAATGACAGCTACAACCAAAAAATAGCTGGGTTGGCTCAGCACCTATGGCTTAAGCAGCTAAGGCCCCAGTAAAATACACCTTAGCTGGCAGGTTCAAATCCAGCCCGGGCCCACCAAACAAACAGTGACAGCTACAAACAAAAAGGGCCAGGTGTTGTGGCAGGCACCTGTAGTCCCAGCTACTTGGGAGGTGGAGGCAGGAGAACCGCTTGAGCCCAGAAGTTGGAAGTTGCTGTGAGCTGTGATGCCACAGCACTCTACCCAGGGTGACAGCTTGAGGCTCTATCTCAAAAAAAAATAGCCAGGTGTTGTGGCAGGTGCCTGTAGTCCCAACTACTTGGGAGGTGGAGGCAACAGAATCACTTCAGCCCAAGAGTTTGAGGTGGCTATGATGTCATAGCACTCTACCCAGGGCAACAAAGTGAGATGTTGTCTAAAAAAAGAAAAGAAAAGAAAGAAAAAGGGTGGGCGGAGAGGAATGGAGGGAGGGAGGGAGAGAGAAAGAAAGAAAGAGCCATATACGGTGGCGCATGCCTATAGTCCCAGCTACTTGGGAGGCTGAGACAGGAGGATCGTTTGAGTCTAGGAGTTCTGGGCTGTAGTGCTCTATGCTGATCGGGGTCCACACTAAGTTCAGCATCAATATGGTGACCTCCTGGGAGCGGGAGGCCACCAGGTTGCCTAAGGAGGGGTGAACCAGCCCAGGTTGGAAATGGAGCAGGTCAAAATTCCCATGCTGAGGGGTGGTGCCTGTGGCTCAGCAAGTAGGGTGCTGGCCCCATGTACTGAGGGTGACAGGTTCAAACCCGGCCCAGGCCAAACTGCAACAACAACAAAAAAATAGCTGGGCGTTGTGGTGGACGCCTGTAGTCCCACCAACTCAGGAGGCTGAGGCAAGAGAATCGTCTAAGCCCAAGAGATTTGAAGATTGCTGTGAGCTGTGACGCCATGGCACTGTACCGAAGGTGACAAAGTGAGACTCTATATCTAAAAAAAAAAAAAAATTTCCCGTGCTAATCAGTAGCGATCAGTAGTGGGATCATGCCTGTGAATAGCCATTGCACTCCAGCCTGGGCAACATAGCAAGATACCCATCTCTAAAAAAAATAAATAAATAAGAATAAAAATAGGTGGCTCGGCGCCTGTGGCTCAACGGGCTAAGGCGCCAGCCACATACACCTGAGCTGACGGGTTCGAATCCAGCCTGGGCCCGCCAAACAACAATGACAGCTGCAACCAAAGGATGGCCGGGTGTTGTGGCAGGCGCCTGTAGTCCCAGCTACTTGGGAGGTGGAGGCAGGAGACTCTCTTGAGCCCAGGAATTGAAGGTTGCTGTGAGCTGTGATGCCACAGCACTCTATCCAGGGTGACAGCTTGAGGCTCTATCTCAAAAAAAAAAAAAAAGAATAAAAATAGGGCGGCGCCTGTGGCTCATCGAGTAAGGCGCCAGCCCCATATACCGAAGGTGGCAGGTTCAAACCGGGTCTAACTGCAAAAAACAGAATAATAACCGGGCGTTGTGACAGGCACCTGTAGTCCCAGCTACTTGGGAGGCTGAGGCAGGAGAATCGCCTAAGTCCAGGGGATGGAGGTTGCTGTGAGCTGTGTGACGCCACGGCACTCTACTGAGGGTGATAAAGTAAGACTCTGTCTCTACAAATAAATAAATAAATAAATAAACAAACAAATAAATAAATAAATAAAAAGAAAGAAAGAAAGAGAGGGCGGGAGGGAACATTTCAAAGTCACTTTCCCTATAAAGGTTAAAGCAGAGGAGACTTCCTTATCATGCTAAAACTGGCCTGTTTGGGGGTTTAGCTATTCTCCTTCTCCCTCCTGATTTCTCAGAAGTCCACATAAACACCTTACTTTCTGGTGGGGAATAGTGGCTCCTGTCTATAACCCTAACACTGTGGAAAGCTAAGGCCAAAGGATCACTTGAGGTCAGAAGTTTGAGACCAGTCTGAGCGAAGTGAGACTTCATCTCTACTAACAATAGAAAAATTAAGGCTCGGTGCCTGTGGCTCAACGGGCTAAGGCGCCAGCCATGTACACCTGAGCTGGAGGGTTCGAATCCAGCCCGGACCCGCCAAACAACGACGACTGCAACCAAAACATGGCCGGGCATTGTGGCAGGCGCCTGTAGTCCCAGCTACTTGGGAGGCGGAGGCAGGAGACTCGCTTGAGCCCAGGAGTTGGAGGTTGCTGTGAGCTGTGATGCCACAGCACTCTATCCAGGGTGACAGCTTGAGGCTCTGTCTCAAAAA
>CAUYRH010051393.1:0-17043 GCA_963574655.1 Perodicticus potto
TATCATGTTTCTATGCATCAATTTTTATGAGTCACCTACTCAAAATGTAACTTGAAAACAGAATGTTTCCAAATAAATATCGTTGCTATGGTATTGTTGAGGTAGTTAATGATATGACTCTTTTGGAATAATAAAATCAATAATGATTGTCACCACCAAACATGAAGGGAGTGAAATAAAAGAGATGTGAAAAATATCCATTAATCTTAAGACAATATGTTATGGGAGCAACAAACAGATAGTAAGCTATTTATTATTCACTGCTTGCTTATGACATTGCTAAAATTAGATTAAAGCAAAAGGCTGAATACAAATATAATGAAATAGTTTGGATGATGTTTTTCATTTGGGGTATATAATCAGATCATTTTATGTTAATCTAATTTCTCTTTGAGTTAAATAAACTCAATACTGTTGACCTGCCTTTGCAAATTTTTTCTTTCATCACAATCATTCAATAAACATTTAGTAAAACATAAAATTACACTCATAGCAATAATTTCATACTTATGTAATCTACTTATGATGTCTAATTGTATAAATGAATATGCTCTTAAATTATAATATGTGTGTTTGTTGTTTATGAGGGAGTTAAAAAGTTCTAGCTGCTTTGTGGACTGATGCTATTCAAAGTATAGATTGGAAATAAGACAGTAAGGTGTATGTTTACCTCAAAAAGTTCTGGATGGTGGGCAAGAACCTGAAACAGAGGACAAGGCAGTTGGTAAAAGGTGAAAGATTTATGCAATCTGAAGAGAAACCAGAATATCGCGAAGGCATTTAGTTTGGAAAAAGGTAATAGAATTAGCATATATGTAGGTGGTAAGCTAATTAGATGAATAATTCCATACATTGAAGGACATATACTTCTCATTTAGATAATCTCCGGTCATTCATTCTGAGTAAATTTGCTCTTTTAATTTGTTTTTAATTTGTGCTACTTTTCTCGGGTTATAACGTTCAGAGTCTTAGAGCATAATTACACAGTATTTCAATGGCGCTCCACTAGTAGTGGTCAATTCTTCCACTTCACTATGGATTCTGGGGTCATAATTATCTGCAGAGGTGAAGCTCGGCCACATATCCATACTAAGCATACCTTCAGTTGGAGTCTATGACATGATTTTGTATGTGTTTCTGTATTTTGCCAAGCAGTTGCATAGTGAGCAAATGAGACAGAGGACACTCTCTCTCATAGTATAGGGTTGTTGCTGGGATGCAGCACTCGGCCAGAAATTTCAGTTCCTAGATGCTCTTGCTTCTAAGCAGAGCCATGTGATGAATTCTCACCAGTGAAGGTGAGAGAATAAATGTCATTTCTGAGGCAACGTAGGGAAGGAGCAGGTGTACACTCTCCCTGTCTTTCTTCCTTCATCAATTGCTGAATGCAGAAAATGGCAAGAATTTAACAGATGAAAGGAACCCAGGTCTGTAAATCACATCATGGGGACAGCACGGCTTCATGAATGAGAAATGAACCTCAACTATGTTAAACCCCTGAAATCTTGGGGTTTACTTGGATAGCAGCTAGTTTTATGCTAAGTGGCACAGTTTTACCAAAGCAAAGTCATGCGAATAAAAAAGAAGTTTATTGTCAAGTCACAAACATCCTAAAATGAAAACTGCCAAGCTATACGGCAGCTACTTTCCTGCTGCAATGTTTCCTTCGATGTTCTTTCTCCATCTGCCATACATACCCACAAGTTCTCTAAATGTTCAGTCCACACACCTTTCATTGGCAGATCAAAAACCCATCTGCTCAATATTTCCTCCCACATCTGGACAGTCCCTAGTCCCTTCTTTCATAGAATTCAGTTTCTTTTTTTTTTTTTTTCTTTTTTTGCAGTTTTTGACCAGGGCTGGGTTTGAACCTGCCACCTCCGGCATATGGGGCCAGTGCCCTATTCCTTTGAGCCACAAGAGCTGCCCTCAGTTTCTTTTTTTGACACTTAGTTTTCTATACAGTTATTTGGCTAATTGGATAGATTCCCACTCTATTATATTGGCCTCTAAGGTACTTGAGATAAAACTTTGTCTTGTCTCTTTGGGTTTTACCAGTATCTTCAGCAATAATTTGCATGTAGAAAAAAGTTCACTAATAAGCACTTTTGAATACATATTGAATGCAGTATGTATTTTTAGAATGTATGGTTAAATAACTCAGCTAAATATTTATTTTAGTCTTAATTGTAAACTTCTATGTAAGTAATTATTTAGGGGCTCTCAGCTTATTCATAAAAATAATTTCAAATGTTAACTATTTTGTTTGAAAGTCTTTGTATATTCATTATTCTTGAATTACTATGTAATGATCCTAATAAACTATAACAACTGTTCTTTCTTCACAATAATTCTGACACCAGGATTTTCTTTTAAAATCAGCCCAAAATATATTCCTCATGTATGATCAACTTAAGTGTTTGTAAAAGCATGCATAGTAAGTAATTCATTCATAAAGCACACAAGAAAGGATTTCAAAGTCAAAAACTTCAAAGAAACTACAATGTGGAAAAAACATAAATAATCACACTCAGCCAACTTGAAAGACTAATGGTAAGAGAAGACACACAAAGGAAAAATAAGAGACAAACAGAAAAAAAATATGGGAAAGAAGGCAGAAAGATAAGGGGACAGAGCCAAAAGAAAGAAACAAATTCTGGTTTGCTTGAGAATAGGTGGTTTTCTAAACATTAATGAGAGACTGAAAGAGAGTGGGACAGAGAGATAGAAAAAGAAGCAATTGTCAATAAGCTGTTTGTTAATGTAGTTGTATCTATAATATACATAATACAATATGAAAAACAACTCAAATCCCCTAAAGATGATAAAGAATGTTATAGATTATAGGAGGTTATGACAGTGCCATTGAGTGGAAAGAGTCTGAATTACAGTGAGGTGACTTGAGATAAAGTCCTGTTTGTAACCTGGCACAGGATGTAAACAAATGTCTTAACCTTTACTAGCATGCTAGGGAACGCTGCAGTTCCTTCCAGGGCTGAAACTTTGCCATGCGATCAAATGTTTTAAAGTTTACACTGTTCTGAGTTTAGCAAGTTTCCTGAATGGTGTATCTCTTCATAGTATTAGGTAAGGCAGCAAGCTATTCTTGAAAGAGCAAAATCTCTGAAAGCCAATGATGCCTGGGTTCCAATCCACACTCTAATGTTTTCTTTTTTTCTGTGGTGGTTAGGTAACTTTTCAGAATTAATTTCCTTTATCTACGTATTTGTCATGAAAGTTATATTTAGGCACCTGGTACAGTACTAGCCTGTAATTGACACTCTATGAATGCTTTTTTTCTCCCTCTGGTACATAAAACAATGAGAAAGTGAAAAGCCAAAGGCAAGAATAGATTAGCTACATGTCTGTTTTCATGTCAAGTGGCTGACACTACAGGAATTTGTCACAGTTTTTATTACCATGATTCAAACCATGGTAAAATTACAATTTTTAAAAAATTTATATGAGCGGTAAAACAATTTAGTTAATATCCCCTGGTTAGTTTCAGCCGTAATGATCATGTAATTTGGATGCTCAACAGGAAGTGAGCATCTCATTAATGCAGATATGAAGAAAAGATAATTATGATGATGATGATGATTGTTAACACATATTGAATGCCTGCTATGTGCACCACTCTAAGCACACTTCACATATTATGTAGTTTAAAGTGGCTCATATATGACCTGGTAGCTTAAAGTGCCCTGTTTGTTGACCATAGATAGACTCTGTTAGTTGTACTCAGTCCAGTCTTCATTCACTTTACAAACACTAAGTTATTCTTCATATACCGTGTTGGACACTGTGAGAAATCAAAGGATGAATTAGGCACGAGATGAGTTGGGCAAAAAGGGTTTTTCCATAGGAAGGAGTAAACAAGTATAAAAAGAAAGAAGCAGGTGTGGGGAAGCAGGATGAAACGGAGTGGCAAAATGTGACAAAGGACCAGAGAATTTTCAACTCTAAGGCCAACCTAGTCTCCCAAGGGCCATTAAGGAAGGTCTGTGGGGAAAGAGATAATCTCATCCAAATTTTCCTTAAGAAGTATTTTGTTCTGATTGCTCAATAGGAATGAAAGTTCAATTATTTATGAGGAAATGAACGGAAATTTTGAGGGCTCGTATAAGGCCTATTCTTAGGTGAGCAAAGTGAACACCCATGAGTCTTATCTAAGTCACACGAAGCAGGGTGGTCCTGTGTAGTAAGCCATTTCCCTAAACAGAAAAGAATGGGGTGCTTCTTAACTTTCACTCTCTTTCAGCATCTTGGGGTTTGGGTGAAGTTCAGGGTGTGGGAAGAGAGATCAGTGAGGACATTGTAAGGAGTGAGATGTTCATGGGAAGGGTTCCATTTACCTAGGATGTGGAGATTAGAAAGAATGCACTAATAAATAATAAAAATAGCCTTTTTTAACTGCTAGGTCCATTTCTAAGCATGCTACAACTACCGACTCATCCAACCTCATAATAATCCAATGATGCAGGTACAATTATTCTCCCTATTTTATAGACAAAGAATATGAATCCCTCAGAGGCTAAGTAATGTGGTCATATTGCTAGTAAGAAGTGCAACTAGGGCTCTAACTTATGAAGCCCCTGTCTCCCAATAGCTGGTCTAGCCTCTTCTTGTGACTTTAAACTTTCCTTTCATCCTGAAAGTGAGACCAGATTAAATTGCTTAAATAAGCAAGAGAGGACATGCATGCATTTTCCACTTTCCAAAAAAAAGAAAAAAAAAAAAAGAAATTTACTCCAACAGGTACACATGAGAGAAATGATAGAACAAAATAACTTGGAAAATCAGAGTCCCAGTTTGGATGCACTGCTTTAGAAACAGCAGCAGCCAGTGGAGCTTAAGGGAAGAGAGTGTTAAGGGATTAACAGGAAAGATTCTAGAGGTGGTAAAACAACCCAGCCAGTCAGTATAGAAGGGCCACACTGCTTGTCTGCTTTCTCATTCTGTGAAGTGGGGATGGGGTGGAGATCAGGTCAACCTTTACACTGTCATGGTTTTAAATTTTCTTGAAAATATTCGGAAGTATTTGACATTTAAAGAGTTGAACTAAGTAAACCATCTAGAAAACATGGTTTATGAAGAAACACTGATTGCTCTAATCAACAGAGATTTTACTGGATTTTTAATATAATACTAAAAGCAATTAACCTTTAGTGAGTCCACTGTATGTCCCTGGACTGGTGGTAGGCACTTCCACATCCTATGTCACCTTCCTGAGAACCTATTAGTAGAGGATTTGGTTTCTGTTTTATAGATGCCCAAATTAAAGTTCCAAGAAGTTGATCACTTTGCCCAAGCACTTGTACCTCATGTCTGAGAGCCAAGTTTTGAACCCCAAACTCTCTGACTTTAAAAGTCATCTAGACTGGGTGTAATAGCTCACACCTGTAATCCTAGCACTTTGGGAGACCAAGGTGGGAGGATCCCTTGAGCCTAGGAGTTTGAGAACAGCCTGGGTCACAGGGACACGCCCATCTCTACAAAGTAAAATAAAGTAAGAAGTACTCTGAACCATTCCACTGTGAATCAATTATTCAAATTTTCAAGACGACACAATAGCAGGTCTATATAACATTGGAGAGAAAATTATACTTTTTGACTTAGTTTCTTCTTCTAAAAAGTGAGGGGAATCATACCTTTTTCATAGAATAATTGTGAAAATTAAATGAATTGATCTGTGCCAACTATGCAAAAGGTATATATAGCTACTATTTTATATAACTACAAAGATTAATGATGATTGTGATAACAACGAAATCTTTTTCTTAAATGCATAGTCAAACTCAAGATTTCAATATGACTTTGCTAAAAACACTACTGAAAATTAGAACTATAGTTTGCTTTTAAATGAATTCACATGTAAATGTTTTGATTATAAATTTGGAAATATTTTTGTGTCCTTCATTAAACTTTAATTTAGAGTTCTATTTATTTTGTTTGTTTGTTTATTTATTTATTTATTTTTGAAAGAGAGAGTCTAACTCTGTCGCCCAGGCTAGAGTGCCGTGGCATCATCATAGCTCACAGCAACCTCAAACTCTTGGGCTTAAGCAATCCTCCTGCTTCAGCCTCCCAAGTAGTTGGGACTACAGGTGCCTTCCAAGAAGCCCAGCTAATTTTTCTATTTTTAGTAGAGATGGGGGTTTGCTCTTGCTCAGGCTGGTCTCCAACTCCTGAGCTCAGTCAATCCACTGAACTGGCTTCCCAAAAGTGCTAGGATTAGAGGGATGAGCCACAGCACCTGGCCAAAATAAAATTTGCATTTTATTTGAGAGCACAAGATGGCAGCTTTGACAATGGATTTTGGAAAACTTAAAAAAAAGGATTTGCATATCATTTCCCTAATATAAGGAATCCTGATACTTAAAATATTAAGAAACGTGTTCTGGTATTTTTCATTTGTATGGAACATGGCAACATTACCAAGGTCTTCATTTAGCAATTTGCTCCATGTGTTTGTGGGCTCCATGGAGCTTGAGCTGAGTTTCTAGTGTTCCTCCCTAAAATATGTGTTGAGATGTGTGAACTATGATCAGGGGTCAAATAAGTCAACAAAGAAGTTATAGGGGAAGGATGAGGCACAAAAACAAAGACGGTTCCCCTATGGAGAATCCAGAAGCAAAGATATTTGGATAGGGACAACCATCCAAGAGTTCAAACCTAGATTGAAGTACAACTTATTTTAAAGCCAGAAAGGTTAGAGTGGATCTGGGAGATAGTGGGAGAGTGTTCATTTACCTCAGCAAAAGCTTTAAACATCTGGGGGAATTGGCGACAATTTTATGTTCTGGTTTATATGTGTTTTTTATTGTTTTATTTTTTTCTGAGACAGAGTCTCACTCTGTTGCCCAGGCTAGAGTACCATGGTGTCAGCCTAACTCATAGCAACCTCAAACTCTTCGGCTCAAGCGATCCTCCTGCTTCAGCCTCCTGAGTAGCTGAGACTGCAGGCACCAGCCAGGAAGCCCAGATAATTTATTTTTAGTAGAGATGGGGCCTCGCTCTCTTGTTCAGGCTGGTCTTGAGCGGAGCTCAAGCAGTCATCCTGTTTGTGCCTCCCAGAGTGCTAGGATTACAGGTGTGAGCCACTGCATCCAGCCTAATAGGTGACTTTTAAAAAAAGCAGACTAACTTTAAAAGTTTGTAGCAGGGATTGTGTAGGATACTGTAAAACTTGTCTTACAACTGAACTGATTAAACTATACTAATCCAGAAGTTCCACTATGGCCTTTTGTGCAGCTGTGGCTGTTACCTGTTGCTGCCTTGATGCTCAGAAGAAAAGAGCAAGTAACGATCTCTTTCTGTAGTTCATGCTACTAGAAAAAAGTTATCACATAAATGACAACTAATATTTAATAAAGTCTTTCTACTGTAGAAAAGATGAGTACAAACTTTCTAAGACTATGGAAGGACTATACTGACATGTTTTGTATTTTTGAAACCAATAGAATTAAGATACTATTTTACACAACCCTAGACCTGAAGAAATTCAATCCCACGGACAAAGATTAATGTATCTTTCTACTGCTACTTTACCTGCTTCAAAACTATTCTCCACCCTGTGGAAATCAGATGCTTAAAACTCATTAGTGACTCACTCCACATTACCCAAAGGATAAAGTCCCAAATCCTTTGTTGGTTTACCAAACCATCAGTTGTCAGCCCCCACTCACACCACTCCGGGTACCATCATCCATCTCTTCTGTCTTATTACATTTGAACTCCCTGAAACTGAACTTTCTTGTGTGTATACCAAATATTCCCTGCACTGTACCCTAGCCAGGCTCACCGCACCAATTCACTTGATTAACTCCAAAGTGTTCTTCAATTCTTATTTACAACTCCAAGGTGAAGTCTTCTCTTAACCCTCAACTTAAGTGCTTCCCCCTTTGTGCTCTCCTACTGTCAGGGCACATTCTGTTTCAAACACTTTTATAGTGATCTGTTTAAAGAAGTTGTTTCTCAAACTTCAGGGCAAATTGGAATTACGTAGAGATCTTGTTAAAATGCAGATTCTGGTTCAGGGTGATGCCAGTCCTGCTGCCTGCCCCCAGACAATGTAGTGAGTGGCCATCCATCTGCTGTACTAGACCTGTGGGCAGCAACCTCACAGCTGCACTTATCTCAGGACTTAAATTAATAGCTACTGAATCCATTTAAATAGCAGTAGAGTCTTGGCAATACAACTTAATTTTGAAATACAAGCAGTGCTTACAGACAGCCATTTAAGAAGGATCTTGCATTTCTTCCCGCCTTCTGTAGCTTTGTATTCTCATCTTTTTTTTTTTTTTTTAATCTTTCTGGTTGCTTCAAAGTTCACTGGTTTCTGGATCAGCTGGCCCTATCCCCTCTTAATCATCCTTTCCTTTTATGCCTGGGAGTCAACCCTTGAGGCATTTTCAACTATAGTACCTATGAAAATGAAAAACAAAGAGGGGGAGAGATGAAGAACATCTCCTGTTCTCTTCTTCAGGCATCAGTTCGTCTGTTCCTCCCACAGATCTCACCTCTCCCGACTCCATCAGACTATTTATTAGAGAATCCCTAATAGATCTCTAGACTCCTGTTGTAATGCTCAGGAAGTGTTTATCTGAGGGTTCCTCAGAAATGGAAGTGAACCTTATTTCAGTTATTTGTTAATACAAAGAGTGGGCTTTTAACATACTAAGTACCAGCCTTGGGCTCCCTTGGGGAGGCCACTGCTTTGCTTTAGGCCAGGAGTTCGAGGTTACTGTATTTCAGCCTGGGCAAAAGTGAGACCTTGTCTCAAAAAGGTTAAAAATTTAAAAAATATTAAGTAGAAACTTGATCTTGTTTGGAATGCCACCAATGTATGTGTGTGTGTGTTGATGCACAGGCTTGTGTAATATTTTTTTGAAACACACATATGCCTGGGACTCCAGGAAAAGAAGACGTATAGTAATTTCTTCCAAATGTTTACAGCTACATGGACTGTGAAAATGAAAAAACGAAAATAGCACAGACTCTTCGTGGTCCCCTTACTGCCACCTATATTCCCAGACCTTGTCTCACCTACTACACGTAAACAGAATCTTGAATAACAGGTAGAAACTGGTAAAAATGTGTCATCAAAAAATCTTCCTACTAAGTGCACAGGACTTATGACAGAATAGATATTACTCTCCTCTATTAAGTTTAAAGGTGTTTCTGAGCAGACAAAACCCTCAGGGAAAACACGGTTTATAGGAGAAAATGTATCCCCAGACTTCTAAAAGCCACAGGATAATTGTACTATTAGTACATAAAAATATTTGTTAGGCTTCGAGTTTCTTTATTTACCAAAGGTATCATAAAAGAAAAATAACCAGTTAGCTTGGTTTTTAATGTAAAATATATGGCATTATATTTATATATGTGTGTGTATATACGCATGTATGTTATATATGTAATATTGATGTGGTCTGTATTTACCTAACATACAAGAGTGATATATGTTATATATAGGTATGTGTGGATAAATCTAATGTATACTTTGTATCTATATATATGCACTTGACATCTGTCTGTCTGGGTATACAGTGAGTACAGACACACACAGATATATACACAAAACTATATTTTCATTTCTTTTAATAAAACAGCTAAGGTGTAAAGGAAATCAGAAGATAACCTCTTGATAAATGTGTAAATTTATCTATCATTAATATATGAGATATGCTACAGATTTCACAGTCCATATAACATCCCCCAAATACCAAAAGAATGGAATGATTACACTAGAGGTATGAAGTCTAGCAGATTAAAAGACATATCTGCGTGATCCCTGTTTCTAATTATCTGACAAAGAGTTTGTTGTGAACTTTTCTGGAAGCCACGAACACAGCAGTCATGCTTCCTTACGATGCAGTCTGCAGCATAACACAACGCAGTTTTTCTGCTGCCTTCAAGATCCCAGAGGCGGCAGAGCATACGGTGATGTACCGTCCTGAAGTCTCGAAGTGCAGTTTTCAGCCGTTTTGCATTTGAGTGTTCCGACTTAACAGTGTATGAAGTCTGATGGGAACATTGTCTACCACAGCAATTCTTATTTCAAAATAGTCCTATCTTCCCTTTTTTCAATGAAAGGCCGTGCTAATAAAAAAGCATATAGGATATTGAAACGAAATGGCTATAGTAAGCTAAGAACTACTTGTAACCCCAAGGATCTTAAGCTGTGTTCATGAGTTTCTTTTTGGTCCAGTAGATTTCTTGTGCTGCTACACACATGTTAATCAGCACTTCACCCTCTCCCAAGGGGCTTAGTGATGAACACCCTAGCTCAGAATTATAAGCACACATTTATTCAATTGTCTATTTGTAAACAAGAGAGTATATTATTCTTTTTCTCTTGATACTTTGGTTCACATTGTCTAAGTATATGTCTAAAACTTTAATGAAATTCTAATTCACACATTCTGCGCTCAAATAGGAGAAAATATTTTAAAGTCTCTCAAATTACCTGCTTTTTTTTCTCTTTACTAATATTGTTCTTCTCTTGCTACTACACTTAAAAAGAGTAGCAGAGGGCTTGGGAGATGAAAAAAGGAAAAGCGAAGTCTTCCTAATAAGGAATATTATGTTTGATACTACCAGAGCAAATTATCCTTAGTGGCAATCAGAAGGAGATTTTTTAAATACCCATATAATGCTATTTATTAAAGGAGTAAAATGTTTTTTACTTCAAGTGTTAATTCAACAGTATCCTGTGTCACTCTTTAAAAATTATAGAAAGTTTTACAACTCATTTTCTTCATGTCAGATGAAAACTTTACTGGTCCCTTTTGAAGTCATGAGGGGCGTTGCATTCATTCTTAGCCACCGAGCAACAATAAACAGAAACAAAATTGAGTAAACCGCAAGATAACTTAGGTGAATCATGGATGAAAGCCGTTTACAGAAATGCTTAATGTTAAGCAATCACAACGTGATTCTCTGGAATAAATTTAGTTACTTGCTTCCTCATGATAGCCCCCCCACCTCTCTTTTCTTAAACTATTTACTTTAGAGTACTTGCGATTGTAAAGTCTTCCTTTCCCCAACCTCTAGGAGCCACACCTTTGAAACGTAAACATCAAGCAAAATAGTGCCCCTCCCAGGAGGTTAGGAACCTAACTTTGGATAGGGGACATTTAGCAAAGCCAGATTTGCCTAATCACCTTGAGCAGTTCTCCCTACATAACACCCTCTAATAATTTTTCACTAGCTCACCCAGCACTTAAAGGCCTCCCAGAAGTTCTGTCTCTCACACCTATTTCAAGTCTTTAATAAAATATTTCTTGACTATGTTACTCTATCTAGTGTAATTTTTCAAGACATTATTTAGACTTGCAGTTTACTGTACAGAGTAAAAGAATCTGGATTAAGGGCAAAAGATTTTTCCAGTGGTTCGAATGAACATTCTAATTAAGACTTAGACTAAGATGTAGAAATGCCTTGGTTACTTGCCATCACTTGCCTTACCCTTCCAAGCCACACCACTTTTCTTCCTACATTTATCATTCACGATGGAAATACTCTTAAAATGTAATAGCAAGCCTTCTGATTCTCTTCTTCTCAAAATGAAGAAAGATTTGTTTGTTTCTCAAATTGAAAACGGTCTCTGTGTGTGTGTATGTAATTAAACAAACATGCTCATGTACACAATTCAAACACTGTAAACCATGGATTAGAGCAGTGTTTGGTTAGGAGAAAACTTCTAAATACGGATCAAAATTGTTCTCACAAAGTAATGAGAAAGTCTCTTGAATGTTATTGCAATCAGGTTGATGAAAATATCTCTGATTGTATCTGAAGCCCGTACACTGTACCCCATGACTGAATTATTGTACACAGATATGATTTAATAATAAAAAAAAAATCTCCTATTATTGTTGTATTGTTATCTATTTTGCCTTTGGGTTCTGTCAATGTTTGTTTCATATATTTAGATACTCTAATATTGGATCCATATGGTTTCCTGACTATTAGAGCTTCCTGGTAAATTCATCTTTTTAAATTATACATTAAGTAATATCCTTATTTTCCTCTTGCAACAGTTTTTGACTTAAGATCTATTTTCCCTAACATAAGAATGAAGACCTGCTCTTTTCACTGTAAGTTGCATGAGAATGAAATTTTTTTTCCATTTTTTTGTTTTCAGCTGAGTCCCTTGTAGATATTATAAAGTTGGCTTGTGTTTTTGTTTGTTCATTTTGGTTTTTTCACTCATTTAGCCACTGTATGTCCTTTTGATGCCCAAATTTGAAGGAAATTTGAAGCATGAATCTATAGACAATGCAGATAAGTGACAGGACACAGTTTATTGACAGAGAAAACAGAAAAAGGACAACAGAACTTTTAGCTCTAGAGGGGGAGGACCCATTAAGTGGAAAGACCCAGGTGGGCCTTTTGTTTAGGCAGTGATTTTTCAACTGGTGTGCACGGAGAAGATTTTAGGAGTGCCACAAAATTTTTAAAGATTACTAGTTAAATTATTTTCAAAAGCAGTTCAAAGCCATGTAAGTATATTCTTTTTTAAAATTCTTTTTGATCAACATAAAGTGTGCTGTGGACCTCAAATGACAGATCCAAGTGTGCTGTGCAATAAAAAAGGTTGAAAAAAAAATGGTCTATGTGTTCATATACTTCGTGTGAGCAAAGGGCAGGGTCTCGGGAATTTATGTCACACTTAGCTAGAAACCACCAGACAGAAAACATGTGACCCATGTTGATTAGCAAATGACTTCACAATCTCTGTCCCCAGTGAGGCAGGAGGGTGTATGGTTTTCACTCCAGGGGGGACCACCCTGAGATGAGGCTGCTTTTCTGAGGTCTTCCTTGTGTCTAGAGAATGCAGTCTGGAAAGCCTGTTTGCCCAGACCTAGAAAATGGAGGTCCCTGTCCAGCTCTAAATAGGGGAACCCTGTATCACTTTGTTTTAGGATTTAATCCATTTATATTTAAAGTAAATAGTAATAGTGAAGAACTTAATATTGCTATTTAAATAATTATTTTCCATCTATCTTATGGCTTTTTTGTTCTTCTTTTCCTATCTTCTTATCTTACTTTTTGTTTGTTGATTTTTTTTTTTTTTTGGGACAGAGCCACAAGCTGTCACCCTAGATAGAGTGCTGTGGCATCACAGCTCACAGCAACCTCCAATTCCTGGGCTCAAGTGAGTCTCCTGCCTCTGCCTCCCAAGTAGCTGGGACAACAGGTGCCCACCACAATGCCCAGCCATTTTTTGGTTGCAGCCATCATTGTTGTTTGGCGGGCCCAGGCTGGATTGGAACCTGCCAGCTCAGGTGTATGCAGCTGGAGCCTTAGCTGCTTGAGCCACAGGTGCTGAGCCTTGTTTGTTGATTTTTTGTTGTGACATATTTCTTATTTTCTTATGTGTTTCTTCTATAGTCTTTTTGTGCTTATCATGCAGCTTACATAAAACATTATACAGTTATAGCAATCTATTTTAAGCTGATGGTAATATAAGATCAACTGCATACACAGACTATACTTTTACATCTCCCCCAAACCTTTGTTACTAATATCACAAATTACAAATATATATTATATATCATATTATATTGCCATAATATAGTATAACATATTATATTCATATACCAATATATCTCATCAATTTTCAGTAGTCCTTTTGTATGGAACAATATAGGTTATTTCTATTTTTAAAAAATTTTTATAAATATATTTTTGTGTACTTACATCATGACTTATCTGCATGGTAACATCAAGTTGAGTTAACACTGAATACATGAAAAAATGTTTAAATATTGTAAAATTCCTTCCTAGAAATTTACCTAATTTGCTTTCCTATAATGTTTTTTGACCCAC
Source organism: Perodicticus potto (assembly GCA_963574655.1). Lineage (NCBI taxonomy): Eukaryota > Metazoa > Chordata > Mammalia > Primates > Lorisidae > Perodicticus > Perodicticus potto. The sequence continues at coordinate 13,843 of CAUYRH010051393.1, forward strand.
TTCTTTGTTGGTCCCAACACTTGACGGATTTTTAAATAAAGATTTTGGTTATAGTTTAACTCAGTAACAGCTATCCATTAGCTGCTTAAATCAGTAGCAGGTATCCATTACAGTACCCTAAACCTGTTGCAAGCTTTTGTGCAGGTATTTCAAGAGTAGCTTGAATGCAGCTTTCAAGAACCAGAGTGGCTAAAGGGATTTTGTTCCTTAAATAGTGGATATCTATGCTCTGGTTGCTGATCATTGCTTTTAATCACAGAGCTTCAGACACAGAGGCAGGCAATCACTGTTTTTGTACTTCTCCCCATTGTTGCTAGCTCTTCTCACTTTGACTGAAGGTATTTCAAAAGGATTTAAAAAGCTGGCTCTCTTTCCCTACGCAATGATCCCCTTTATTTTCCTCGTTTTTTGGAGCCAGACATGAAAGACTAAGACATTCAAAAGCAACCTTATATATGGTGGAAATTGGAAAGTTATTATACATAACAGGGAAAGGTACCAGTTAAAAGAAGACTTTAAGTTTACACCTCAGGATGATTCTGGGCACAAAGACAGCTAAAAACAATCAGAAAAAGAAATAGAAAATAAAACCTGTAAAAAGAGGAAAGTCTTATTTCCAGAGTTACCACATTATTAGATTCAACAAAAAAAGTCACACAGCATTCAAGGAAAATGGAAATGCAGTCCATTGAAAGGGAATAAAAAAACTGTCCCTGAAAAAAATACCAGATGGTAAATCTGCTGGACAAAGACTTCAAAATAACTGTCTTAAAGATACTAAAAGAACTAAAAGAAGATGTAAAGAAAGTGAAATAAATAATGTATGAACAAAATGGAAATATCCTCAAAGACCTAAGAAAACTACAAAGAAACAGAAAGAAATTTGGGAACTTAAAAGTATAATAAATGAAATGAAAATTTGCTAAAGGAATACAAAGGTAGATTTGGGCAGGCAAAAAGAGTTAACACACTAAAATAAATAATATCAAGTCTGAATAACAAAAAGAAAAAGTTTAAAGAAAAGTGAATAGAACCTAAGGGGCATATGGGATACCACCAAAGGGGACCATACCACCAAAGGATACCACCAAAGGATAAATATGATCTTATACTTAGAAAACCCCAGAGAGCAGTGGTTCTCAACCTGTGGACTGTGACTCACAGGAACAGTATTAAAGGGCCACTGTATTAGGAATGGTGGGGAACCACCATCATAGACTCAACCATAAAACTCCTCGAAATCATCAAAAAATACAGTAATGTCTTAAGATATAAAATCAATATCCCCATGTCAGTAGCCTTTGTATATGCCAATAACATTCAAGAGTAGAGGCTAATTAAGTACACAACCCCCTTCACCATAGTTACAAAGAAAATCAAATACCTAGGAATATATCTAACAAAAGAGGTGAAGGACCTCAATAAAGAAAATTATGAAACCATAAGAAAAGAAATAGCAGATGATATTACCAAATGGAAGAACATACCATCCTTATGGCTGGGAAGAATCAATATTGTTATAATGTCTATACTTCCCAAAGCAATCTATAGATTCAATGCTATCCCTATTAAAATACCAACATCATATTTTCTTTCTTTCTTTTTTTTCAATATGGAATGCTTCAGGAATTTGCATGTCATCCTTGTACAGGGACCATGATAATGTACCCTGTATCTTTCCAATTTTAGTATATATGCTGCTGAAGCGAGCACCCAACATCATATTTTCAAGACTTGGAGAAAATAAGACTTCATTAGTATGGAACCAGGAAAAAACCCACATAGCTAAGGTAGTTCTTAGTAATAAAAACAAAGCTGGGGAGATCAGCATACCAGGCTTAAGGTTGTACTACAAGGCCATAGTGGTCAAAACAGCATGGTGCTGTTACAAAAATAGAGACATAGACATTTGGAATTGAATAGAAAACCAGCAAATGAAACTAACACCTTACAGCCACCTGATCTTTGATAAACCAAACAAGAACATACACTGGAGGAAAGAATCCCTATTCAATAAATGGTGCTGAGAGAACTGGATATCCACATGCAGAAGACTGAAACTGGACCAGCACCTTTCTCCACTCACAAAAATTGATTCAAGATGGATAAAAGACCTAAATTTAAGGCATAAAATGATAAAAATCCTCAAAGAAAGCATAGGAAAAACACTTGAAGATTTCAGCCTGGGGAATGACTTTATGAAGACAACTTCCATGGCAATTGCAACAACAAAAATAAACAAATGGTACTTAATTAAACTGAAAAGCTTCTGTACAGGTAAAGAGACAATAACCAAAGCAAATAAACCGCCTACACAATGGAAAAGGATATTTGCATATTTTGAATCAGACCAAAGGTTGATAACTTGGATCTACAGAGAACTCGCATTAATCCACATGAAAAAAAAGCCAACAATCCTATATATCAAAGGGCAAGAGAGATGAATAAAACCTTCTCTAAAGGTAGGTGCTATTAGGGAATGGCTAACAAACATATGAAAAAAATGCTCATTGTCCCTAATTATTAGAGAAATGCAAATCAAAATCACCCCAAGATATCATCTAACCTCAGCAAGAATGGCCATTATCACAAAATCTCAAAACTGCAAATACTGTCATGGATGTGGAGAGAAAGGAACACTTTTCCACTGCAGGTAGGACTGCAAACCAATATAATCTTTTAGGTAGGAAGTATGGAGAATGCTCAAAAACTCAAGCTAGACCTCCTGTTTGATCCTGCAATCCCGTTACTGAGCATCTACCGAGAAGAAAAAAAATCCTTTTACCATAAGGACACCTACACTAGACTGTTTATTGCAGCTTAATTTACAATCACCAAAATGTGGAAACAGCCTAAATGCCCGCCACCCCAGGAATGGATTAACGAGCTGTGGTATATGTATATCATGGAATACTATTCATCCATTAAAAAAGAAATGGGGAAAGGGGCAAGGGAGGGGAGGGGAGGGAGGAGGGTGGGTGGAGGGAGGGTAACTGGTGGGATCACACTTACGGTGCATCTTACAAGGGTACAAGTGAAAATTACTAAATGTAGAATATAAATGTCTTCTTATAGTGATTGAAAGGCCATGTAGGCTATGTTAAATAGTTCAATGAAAATATTTCAGATTGTATATAAAGTCAGCACATTGTGCCCCATGATTGCACCAATGTACACAATTATGATTTAATAAAAATTAAA
>CAUYRH010051398.1:0-57528 GCA_963574655.1 Perodicticus potto
AGAGTGCTGTGGCATCACAGCTCACAGCAACCTCCAATTCCTGGGCTCAAGCGAGTCTCTTGCCTCCGCCTCCCAAGTAGCTGGGACTACAGGCGCCCGCCACAACGCCCGGCCATTTTTTGGTTGCAGCCGTCATTGTTGTTTTGGCGGGCCCGGGCTGGATTCCAACCTGCCAGCTCAGGCGGGTTGTACGTGGCTGGCGCCTTAGCCCGTTGAGCCACAGGCGTTGAGCTGAGACCTTGATTTCAACTCTTTTAGATACATACCCTGAAATGGAATTGCTGAATCCCATGGTAATTCTATTTAAATTTTTTTTTTTAATTTTTGCGACAGAGTCCTGCTCAATTGCCCAGGTTAGAGAGCAGTGGCATGATCAACCTCAAACTCTTGGCTCAAGTGATCCTCCTGCCTCTGGCTCCTGAGCAGCTGTGACTATAGGTACCTGCCACCATGCCCAACTTCTATTTTTGCTTTTATTTTTTGTAGAGATGGGGTCTCACTATGTTGCTTAGGCTGGTCTTGAACTCCTGGTTTCATGCAGTCCTTTCACCTTAGCCTCCCAAAGTACTAGGATGTGAACCCAGCCCTGTTTTTAGTTTTTTTTTGAGCCACCATACTGTTTTCCATAGTGGCACACCCTTTTATGTTCCCATCAACAGTGCGCAAGCAAGGGTTCCAATTTCCCCATGTCCTTACCCAGCGCTTGTTATTTTTTAGTTATTTTTTTTTTTTTATGATAGTAGTCATCCTAATGGGTGTGCGGTGGTATGTCATTGCAGTTTTGATTTGCATTTCCTTAATGATCAGTGATATCAAGCATCTTTTCATGAACTTGTTGGCCTTTTCTGTATCTCCTTTGGAGAAATGTCTATTCAAGTCCTTTGCCCATTTTTGAACCAGGTTGCTTGTTTTTTTTGTTGTTGAGTTTAGTAATCTGACTTGCTTTTCAATGGACCACTCTGCTGCTGTGCTGAGACTTTGAGAGACAAAAGCAGGAGCAGAGAGAGGCTCCTGCAATATCCAGGTGAGGAGAGATGGTGCGAGTGGCGCTGGCAGTAGTGAAGGTGGCGAGTGGTAAGAAATGGTCAGATTCTGGAACTCCTTGGAAAGTATATCCAGTGAGACTTACTGATTGGGTGAGCAACTAGAAGAAGGGAGTGGTCACTTACTAGGAGAGGGAGGGCTGGTGGAGCTGATCTGGAGAGAAGCTCATGGATTCTGAGTCGGGTGAGTCAAGGTTAAGATATGAAGTCCAAGTCAAGATGGTGGATGGGTAGTTACACGTAGGAACCTGGAACTCACGAGAGGGTCTAGGTAGAGGTACAAATCGTAAGTCCACCATTAGTGTTTAGAAAGCATTTTAAAGCCATGAGACAAGAATCAGCTCACTTTGAACATGAGTGGTTATTAAAAAGAGAAGCATGGAAGGAATAGATTCTTGGGGCATGCCCATCAGCTAGGCTATGGGGACACATTAACGAAGACTGCTGGGAACATGAGAGAACCACCATCGAGTGTGGTCCTGGAGGAAGTCTCTGGAGGAGGAGGGCGTGATCCACCCTGTTCATTAAGTGTGGCTGATCAGACGCTGCAACAAGAGGGCAAGCAGGGACAGATGCAGCGGGGGAGCCCGTGGAGTTCCCTACCAGGGGATGTGATGGCCACACCCCTCACCCATAAGGAAAGAAACTTCTGTGATATTTTCTTCCTGCCCCTTCTTCTCTCAAAGTACCAGATCAGACATTTAGGCAGATCTAAGGGTATAGTTTACATATCTAAATTCTAAATTTTCCTTGTTAGAGTCTTTCCCTAAGATCGGAAAAACAGCAGAGAAGGCACTGGGGCAGCAGTGGGGGAGGGGAAGAGCACACTGGCCTCTTGGTACCTGATAGCCCACTTGGGTTGTCAGATGCCACCAAGAGACATAGGTGGCCCCAAGGAGTGACTACGGGTTGGCATTATTCTTCTATCGATGATCTCATTCAGTGATCTTTTCTTCAATAAAGAAAATTCTTTGATGAAACACATATACACATGAGTTTACACATCAAAGTAGTCACCTTGGGAGGCCATGAACTTATTGCAAAAATGTTCTCATGGAAGAAAATATTCCTAAAACTCCTTTTTGGGAAGTCCAGCTGAGCATGTGACACATTCTCTTGACTGTTCTCTGTGGGGATCATTTTCTTTCTTTCTTTTTTTGCATTTCAAGGGTAGACTTGATTGCTGGAAAAAATCTAAAGTCAAATCTACAGCCAAGTGTGATGACTAAAATTAGGGATTAGAATTGTTATTGCCATTGATGAGGTTTGATACAGATAGGCTAAAACCAGCTTTTTTTTTTGTTTAAAAAGGGGACAAATCTTTCATAGGAGTTGATAAAGCATAGCGTGTAAAGTACCCTGTATAGTTTTTGATCCATACCAGCCAGGCATTTCATACTTGGCAATTATTAATATTCCTAAAACAGAGACCTTGAATACTAAATGGAATGAGTATTATTGAAATAAGTGTTCCCCTAAGCTGATGACTTTAAAGGGGTAGACTTTATTTAGAATTAGAAAAAGTGGATTTGTAGTCTTGTTTTTCTTTTTATCGACCTTGCAAGTAAGAGGACCAGAGGGATTCCTTATCAAAGAAAAGAGCACTGAATGAAATCCTGGGGAGAATAATGCCAACCCTTAGTCACTCCTTGGGGCCGCCTATGTCTCGTGGTGGCATCTGATAATCCAAGTGGGCTATCAGGTACCAAAGAGGACAGTGTGCTCTTCCCCTCCCCCGCTGCTGCCCCAGTGCCTTCTCTGCTATTTTTCTGATGCTAGGGAAAGACTCAACAAGGAAAAATTCTTATTTTGGTTTCGACTTCAGTACAAAACCAAGTGATCATGGAGACAATAGCACGGGGGTAATTTCTAGCTTTGGATGCCTGTTAGAAACATCCTTTCCTGATGCCAGGTCTTGGTAGTAGGACAGAGATAGTGGGAAATCTGTGGGCATGGAGGAGGCCCCACTGGGGAGTGAACTGAAGCAAACTACGTAATGCTCAGTTTTGTGCAGAGCCAGGCTTGCTCTGGGGTTCCTGCCCCAAAAGGCACAGGAGTGAACTTCCTGGCCCAGGGCTATGCATGGGGAAGGCCCAAGTGCCACCTTATGGCTGTGGGGGGAAGTGACCTCACCTAGGTGAGGTCTGCTTTACCAGGAGAGGAACTTTGGGCATACCCTCTGTGGGCCTCAGTTTCCCACAAAAGATATTTATAGCTTGGGGTCTTATCAGTATTTTCTAGAGTTTTAATTTTTTACATTGATGTGTAGGAAGAAATATATTTTATGTTGGACCCAGTATATGCCTTCATATTTGTATGGGTATATATGGATACACACATATGTAAATGTTTCCGTATACTTGTGTATGTGCGTAGCAACCATATATCATCTCTATCTATTTATCTATCCATTGAACCAAAAATCATAAGACTCCCAGTTTGAAAAACATGAGATTAAGAGGTCGATACTGCCTTTTCCAATTCTGATATCTCAGGCTTATTTCTAAGCCAGTCAGTGATCGATTGGTTTAATGTGCAGTTAAAGGTTACAGGGATATGTCCATGCAAAGCTTTTAGCACACGGTGAGCCCATAAGTGTCGTGTGAATATTGATTGTTACTTTTACTCTTAGTTCCTAGGATCGGCTTCAGCAGCTTGGAGCCCACTTCACTTCTTCACCTTTGGCTTTTCCCTATAAGTACTTCTCATTTCCTATTGTGTCCTGTAATTTTTGATTGTGAGATCAAACGTTCTCTCATCTCTCCCCAGGTTTTCTCTCTGGGAACCCCTTTCCTTCATGCTGATTCATTAAAACCCAAGTTCCAGGTCAGCAGGGATCATCTGGTCACTCTTCACCCCACCCCAGGCTTCAGTAGACCCATATTCCTTGTGATTGGGCTTTCCTATGGTTTTTGGCCTTTGAGGATTTTCCTTACTTTCTCATCAGCTCAGCTTTGCTTTTGGAAAATTAATTTATTTTCACTCATCATACATTTGATGTTCTTTACTGGGAAGATTTTCTGGATATCTAGACTGTCCTAGTACCTGAACTTGAAAGGTTCTACTGGTACTTCTCAATGGAGAGATACCACACTGTGGAGGCCATCTCTTTCTCAACAAGAAAAGAAAGATGAACCACCTCACCAGATGACTGGATGACAAAGGTCTTCCTTTGGAGGTAGGGTGGGTGATATGTCTTGGATGTTTTTCACTTCAATATCATGTTGAAATTTGATCCCCAGTGTTAGAGGTGAGGTCTGGTGGGAGGTGTTTGTGTCATGAGGGGCAGATCCCCTCACAAATGGCTTGGTGCCCTCTCTAGGGTCATCAATGAGTTCTCACTCTATTAGTTCATGCAAGAGCTGGTTGTTGAAAGGCTCGTGGAACCCCTTCCCTTGTTTTCTCTCTTGCCATGTGACACACTTGCTCTCCCTTCACCTGCCTTAATTGGAAGCTCCCTGAAATCCTCCCCAGAAGCACATGCTGGCACCATGCTTTTTGTATAGCCTGCAGAACTGTAATTGAAATAAACCTCTTTTCCTTATGAGTTACCCAGTTTCAGGTATTTCTTTATAATAATACAAAGTGGACTAACACACAGGGCAGGGGAGTAAATTGGGCAGCTCTGAATCAGTGTCTTGATCTTAAGAATGTGGCTGTCTGAATTCCCATCCCAACTCTGGCCCTTACTCACTGCCTGATTTTAGACGGATGGCTCAAGCCTCATCTGCATAATGAAGATGAGAATTGTACCACTTGATAGAGCTTTTGAAAGATTAAATGAGCCTAAGTGCCTAGCATAGAGCACATACCTAGCCTGGAAATACCAAGTATTCAATCAATACGAATGCTTTTGTTTTATTTCTTTTCTTTCTTGGTTGCCCTGTGGCCACAGTGTTTTCCTTCATCTGAATGGGGAGTAGTCTTTGCAATGGGTGTCTGGGGACCCAGGTCTCTGTCTAGCTGGGAGAACTGGGGCATGTTATTTAATCTTGCTATTTTCTCACATGTAAACATTTCCCTCATCTGTAAAATGAGGGGGTGGACTAAGTGATTTCTAAGGATGTTTCTCACCTTCATAGTCTGTGATTCTAGTAAGAGTAGTGTGAAAAGCAAAATGAACCCCTCAAAATACAGCATTTTTCCAGGCAGCCCTAAGCATATGAGAGACCGAGCCAATCTGTTAAAGTTGGATCTTTGAAATGACACAATATGCTCCCATAGGGGTAGTCTTTTAAGTGGTGGTTAGCTTTCTGGAGCGAGCTCATAATACCCTGCTTAATCCACAGTGAAGCAGAAACACCACACATTTGCATTGGAAATGGTAGGAAACAATGACTTCACAATACTAGTAATTAAACAAAACAGAAAAACAATTTCGTTGAATGAGAACTCATTTTTTATTTATCTAGAATTCTGTTGCTTGAAGGGAGCAGGTTAATTTAGAGGGGGGAGAAGTTTATGGAAATGTGTGTGGGGAGAACCTGCCATGTTTCTTCTGGGCTCTCTCAAGGGATTTATATTGGGGCTTGTGACATACACTCTTGAAATGCCTGATTTTACTTAAAGGCATTCCTTCTATACCACTGCATTGACTTAATTCTTTCTCTCATGCCTAACAATTACTGCAGTAATTTGGGATAACCAGTAGAAAGTGGAGAAGGAGAAAGAAGAAAGGAAAATCTGAGACAAAAGGCAAGAATCCTCCTGGACATCACAGACTAGTGACCTTCAGACATGTTTTTTTGAGTCTTCCCCATGCTGGCTCACAAACTATTTTAAAGTTTTAAGAAATTATCTGCCAGGATATAAAAATTTCATTTAAAAATACCCAGATTTCTGGATTTGGGAGCTCTAGAAACCTGGGCCTATGGTCTTAAACTTCCACGATGTGACAACAGGCTGTTGCTGAATAGCAACTGTCCTTGAAGCTGTTTACCAGACCAGGCACCCTTCACTTAACAAAAATATGTATTTTCTTTTAGGCCCCTGTAGGTATTTGAGTTTAAAAGTCCCCAGTGATGTCATTTGATAAGAGGGAGGGATTAAAAAGAATGATAATGTGATTGCATGAGGGAAATGATCTGAACTAGAATTAGCTAAAAGAAGTAATAATAAAAGGTATAAAGAAAAAAGGGAGGGGAGTCATACATCATTACTTGTTCAGCTAGACAGTTCTTCTTGTGGCCATTAGGTGGCCTCATTGCACCAGCACAGCTTGGTTGCTGTTTGGTATGACTTCTAGAGGGCCAGGAGAGGCAATGGGCAAATGTTCAAAACACTTCTATATATATGGGGTTTTCAAGAGTTAGGATTTTTGAGCTTGGCTGATTATTGCTTTTCTTTGAATCAAATCCTCCCTCTTGCCTCCACAAAATGGAAGTGTGCCTACATTTCTGATCTAAGAGCAATTTGGCTGTGATTGGCTTGCCTTTGCTCACTAGGGTGGGTATGACTGATCTTGATGAATGGGTGGGTCCCCTTCCACCCACACTGTCCATAGCTCTGTGCTGGTTACAGGTGAAGGGCTGCCTTTCCCTGGCCTTGTCACCATTAGGTGCTACCTCTGGATCTTCTCCCCTTCCCTGTCTCTGTGTCACTTGGTAGTTTCTGAGTTGCTATAGCAGGCCAGATCCCTCTGGGGCATCATTCTCAAGTTTTGAAGCACACCAGTTCCACCTGGGGAGCTTATCAACATTGAGATTCTTGAGGTCCATTGCAAACCTGTCAGTATAAGTGGACTCTCTAGTGTGGTTTTACAACTTTGCCTTCAAAATACCTTTACCACAGGTGCTCTGACACAGGGGTCCTCAGCCTGAACTTTGAGAAACACCACTCTGGAAGTTGGCTGAAAGAAATTTGGATGTTTTGATGAAAGCCAGCAACACCTAGCATGGAGACTACTTGGGTAAACAGCTTGGGTAAATCCCTCTCCTCTTTGTCTTTATCTGTAAAATAAAGGATGTAGATGGGCTCACTTCTAGGGCTCTTCCAGCTCTGCAAGCTAGAATTTTTAAATTTAATTTTATTATTTATTTATGTTCTTTTTAGAGATGTGGTCTTACTGTCATCCAGGCTGGAGTGCAGTGGTGTGATCATAGCTTACTGAAGCCTTGAATTCTTGAGTTTAAATGATCCTCATGCTTCAGCCTGCTGAGTAGCTAGGCCTACAGTACACACCACTACACTTGGATAATATTTTAAAAATCCTTTTTTGGGGTGGAAATGGGTCTTGCTATGCTTCGCAGGCTGGTCTTGAACTCCTGGTCTCAAGTTATCCTTCCACTTCAGCCTCCCAATGTGCTGGAATTACAGGTATGAGTCACTATGCCAGGCTGCTCTGCGCATGTTTAAATTTGTCCCTAGGTATTCATTTCTTTTCCCCTCAGGCCTGCTTCTCAGTTGAGGCTGCAGCTGATCACCCAGGGTCTCAGGTATTTAATTCTCTGCTGCTCCTGGACCATGCTATTTTCCAGCTCTGTCTTCCCATGCTGGAAGGACCAGAAGAGAAGGCTTCTGAGTACTCAAGGAAAAGTCTGCATCATTTCTTGGATCCTGACAACCTGTTTCCTCCAGGAGCACATACTAGGGTACTCTGGAAGAGAAGGATGTTATGTCTGAGATATGCAGCATCTGAGATGCTGCAGGGGCTGTTCACACCCCTCTATGAGCATCCCTCTATGTGTTTCTATGTTTCCATGCTCCAAAGCTTGCCTCCAGCCCACAGTATGAAGTTGTTATGGATTGAATTGTGACTCCCCTTCCACCAATTCATATGTTGAAGCTTTAACCCTCATTGTGACTGTATTTAGAGATAGAGCCTTTAGGGAGATAATTAAGGTTAAAAGAGGTCATAAGAGTGGGGTCCTAATCCAATATGGCTTAGTGTCCTCATAAGAAGAGGAAGAGACACCATCTCTCTCTCTCTGTGCACACACACAGAGGAAAGGCCATGTGATGACAGAGTGAGAAGATAACCATCCTACAAGTAAGAAAGAGGCCTCACCAGACACTGAATAGATTGGAACCTTGATCATGAACTTGTAGCTACCAGAACTTGAGAAAATAAACATCTGGTGTTTAAGCTACCTAGTCTGTGGTATTTTGTTAGGGCAGCCTGAGCTGACTGAGACAGGAAGGAGCATTCATTCATTCAAGCAGGAAGTATTATTTTTACATATGGGTTACCTATAAGAGGTCTTTTTTTTTTTAATTTATTATTTATTTATTTATTATTCTGAGACAGAGTCTCACTTTGTTGCCCTTGGCAGAGTGCTGTGGTGTCACAGCTCAAAGCGACCTCCAACTCTTGATTCTCTTGCCTTAGCCTCCCAAGTAGCTGGGCCTGCAGGCGCCTGCCACAATGCCCGGCTGTTTTTCAAGATGAAGTCTCACTCTGGCTCGGGCTGGTCTAAAACCTGTGAGCTAGGCAATCCACCTGCTTTGGCCTCCCAGAGTGCTAGGATTACAGGCATAAGCCACCACGCCCAGCTATAAGAGGTCTTTATAAACTTGTCTGGGTGATCACATCAAGGTCCCTGTGTGTCAAGTTTTTCCCATCTTGGTTTAAACTTCCCCAGAAGTCTCACATCCAGGCCAGAATTTCAGAGTATAGTTCTTTTACCCCTGTTTTGGCCCTTTAATTGTTCCCTGCAAATTACTACTCTGTGGTGTCAAAGAAAAAAGCCCAGAGGTCAGGTGCCATTCTGGGGTGCTGCTCAGGTGGACACACGGACATGAAGTAGTATTTATGTGTGGGCTTGTGTTTGTGGATACACCAAAAGAATGTGTGAGTGTCTGCTTGTCACACAGGATATACCAACAATTCACACACTGAGTACAAATGGTCACAGTGGGGATCTGCCTGCCAGGGAGTTTGATACATACATATGTTTACATATGAAAGACTAGATTTACATCTGAAACCCTAAGTTGAAACTAATTTTTTTGCTTTACAGCTTAGGCAAGATACTTGGTTTCTCTGGACCTCACTTTCTTCATCAGTGAAACAGGGAGAATGGAAGTGTTTCCTTAGAGGTGAGCTGTGAGGATTACAGGAGAGAGAAGAGTATGAAAACCCCTGTCAGTGGGACAGCTGTGCCCGGATGTGAGGATTCAGGTGCTCTTCTGCCCCAAGGCTGTGTGCCTGGCTCTCTCTTCTGACAGTCCCCTGCCCTGTCCCCTGTGGCTTATTGCCTCTGGTACTCAGAGGGGAGGCATGACCACTACTGGGTGTCCTATGCCCAGCCTGGCCTCCCAGGGCTGTCAACTGCCTTTGTTGACTGACTCTTTCCCTAAATGCCTGAGTTTGGTCTATCCTGGCTATCTAGTATTTAGTTTTGAATATTTAAATGAATGAATGAATGGCGCATTGTAGACATTCAGAATCTGGTTACTGAGTGAAATGCGATGTATCGGGCAGGTGGGGCCCCTTGAAGCTGCTGCCTAGGTCCTGTTCTTGTCAGCTGTAGTGGAGATGAAACAAAGAGGAAAAGGAAGGAAAGGGATATTTTTGGAGCAGCTTTCTGCCGAGAACAATGCTAATCTCTCTTCCATTGTTTGGGGAGCAAAGGAAGGGAAAGGAAGCCCTCTGAAGGTGTAAGCCAGTCTCCTCATGTCCCCAGAGTCAGCGGGGAAGTAAAACAGATTGGAGAACAGTCATCTCCTTGCTGCGAGGTCCTCGATGGCTTCCATTTACTGAACATCTACTATGCGCCAGGCAACCATGCTGGGTGGTGGGACTGAAATCACAACCCAATTGAACATTATGTCCCAAGAGAAGTTATTTTATCTTTGAAACAACTGCGCGAAGATCAGCTGAAATATTGCATAGGAAAAAGGTTTATAAACTGTAAAGTGTTATAAAATTTCAGGGATTGTTATGAGGATGATTAGTTTCCCTCCCCAACCTCAGCAGCTCGCTTGGCAGCCTCCCGGTTCCGAGTTGGCACCCACCTTGCCTGTCTCCTTCCTGCCTAATTGGGGAGGCTCTCCGGGCCTGATTTATGCGGACACTCACACATTCTCCCACTGAACATTATTCTAATCAGACACCTCATTATTGGAAGCCTGCCTCCTCGGGCTGCCTGGGCAGGATTATTACAGGATATTATACAGACCATTTGCATGGCCACCTTCAGGTCATTTCCATCACTTTAAGCTACTTACAGGCCCATTTTCTTCCCCATAATATTTGCCTAATTCGATTACTCCACAGCCTTAGCTGGCTCAAAATGGAATCAAAAGTTACAACTGGGAGCAAAGTCAACTGGATGCTACACAATCTTGGTCCTTCAGGTTCTACCTGGTCCCAGGTGACTGCTGTTGGAATCAGGCTTCCAGTCTGAAGGGTGACTTCTGAGCCTGGTGAGGAGGGGCTTACAATGGGGAAGGGGCAACTTACTGGGTAGGCCAGGATGTTACAGCATGAGATGATCCAGAGTATCCTTTCCAGCCCCTGAGCTCACCTTTTGTAAACCTATTCAGGACATGTGCACCTCCCCATCATTATTCTTAATATAGAGTTATGATAGAGGTAATAGCTTGACAATATGGCAGGGTTGGTGAACACAGGGAATCTTATTCCTAGTCTCATGCTGTTTTGGAGTTTGACCAGGTGTAGTGACTCAGCCTTGGAACCAGCTCTCTGCAGTGGGGTTGGGGCACCAAGATGCCTGGAGTCCTAGGGACCTGCACTCAACTTACACAGGGCCTTGGGAAGTGGCCAGACCTTTTCCAAGGAGGCTTCTAGATTCCAGAAGACAGGGCTAAGTGATGCAATCTCAGAAACCTTAAGTCCAGCATGGAGGGAGAGGAGCCACTGCCATTGAAAGGACCATGGCAGCTGGGATGATGGGTATCTCAGTGGTGCTCATACTGGACTGTGTGATCCTCCCAGCCCCTCAGGGTGGTCTACAAGTGGAACAGGAACCTTCCACATCATGACTAAGATTGAATTTCTTGCTGAGCCTGGAGAATGGGGGCTTGTAACCAAGTTTAGTTTGATTTAGACAAATGATAATGTGACATTTCTTGTTCCAAAGTGTTGCAGAACAAATTCATACCTGTTACACTGTGCTGCATCAGATATTTTAATCTTTGTCAGCCCGGTAGGCTTGAAAACTGTGTTCTTTCCTAAGACAACCGAGGGGAGAGGAAACTTGTCCCAGGAATTATTTCGAGGCGATGAAGCCCAACTGGGAGAAGGGTCCACAGAGGCCAGTCAAAGCCAGAAGAGGAACAAGGGAACCAAGGGGACTGCACTCCCCACCTGCCACTCTCGTCCATCTTCACATTCAACCAGAGGCTGGCATGCCTTTCTGACCTCCCAGACCCTGCCAGGCTCTTCAAGGAGGTGCACCCCCTGCAGGGGATTGGGGAATCACATCCACTCTTGTCCAAGCCTGGGGTCTCTTAGTTCTCTAATATTGTGCCTTAGGACACCTCTGCTACCCAACCCTCCTATTTCTATTAAGTGAAATGTTTCAAGAACACAAAAAATGAGGTGGCTAATACTATAAGGAGCATTCACTTACCTATCACTCAGTTTTGTCAAATTTTAACATGTTGCCATATTTGCTCCATATCTTTTAAAGTTATTTATTTATTATTATTATCATCATCTTTTTTTTTTTGCAGTTTTTGACCAGGGCTGGGTTTGAACCTGCCACCTGTGGCATATGGGGCCGGCGCCCTACTCCTTTGAGCCACAGGTGCTGCCCTATTTTTATTATTTTTTTTTGAGACAGAGTCTCACTCTGTTGCCCTGGGTAGAGTGCTGTGGCATCAGCAACTTCAAGCGATTCCTTTGCCTCAGCCTCCCAAGTAGCTGGGACTGTAAGAGCCGGCCACAATGTCTAGCTAATTTTTCTATTTTTAGTAGAGACCGAGTCTCACTCTTGCTCACGCTGGTCTTGAACTCCTATATAAATCTGCAAATTGATTTTCCCCTCTTAGTGTTATTGAGACTTTTCTGTGTCCTTCTTGTGATGCTGGTCCATTCATCGAAAGTATTATATGATTTTCAGTGTGTGAATATATGGTATATAGCTATATGATTATGCCGAGCTCACTCTGTTTTCCTGTTAATGGATGTTTGGGATTTTCCCCAAGTTTTTTCATTATCACTCTTGCGCATCTGAGTACTCCTTGTGCAAGGAGACCTGTGTCTCACCTGCTGCGGGTGAGAGAACTTTTCTTGGACATATTCGTAGGAGTTGAATTGCTGGATTGTGAAGGGTGCACAGGTACGCCTCCTACATTAGTAGCGATAGCTGAATTGTTCTTCCAAGTGACTGCCTATCAAACATGAGAGTCTCTATTAGTCCGTCATCACTTGACATTGTCAGACAAATTATTTTTTGGTTTGGTTTCGTGTGTACAAAACAGCACCTTGTTTTTAAAATTTGTATTTCAACATTATTACTGAGGCTACACATCTTTTCATGATTATTGACATTTGGGCTTCTTCTTGCAAACTGTCTTTGTTCTTTACTTTTTCCCATGGGTTTTTTTGGTCTTTTTCTTACTGATATGTAGCGATTTCTTACACATTCCAACTATAAACCCATTGTCAGTTGCCTCCTGTGTCTGTGGCTTATTTTTTCATTTGTTCATGGAGTCTCCTATTCTGCATAAGTCTTTTTCTGTTTTTTTTTGAGACAGAGCTTCACTTTGTCCCCCTGGTAGAGTGCCATGGTGTTACAGCTCACAGCTACCTCAAACTACTGGGCTGAAGCGATCCTCTTGTCTCAGCTTCCCAAGTAGCTGGGATCACAGGTGCCTGCCACAATGCCTGGCTATTTTTTAGAGACACTCTTGCTCAGGCTGGTCTCACACTCCTGAGTTCAAGCAATCCACCTGCCTCGCCTCAGCCTTCCAGAGTGCTAGGATTATAGGCGTGACCCACCACCAAGCCAAGTCATTCTTTTTTTAAAATTTAAATTAAGCTTCTTCCTTTTTCAGGGGAAGCCAAGACTTCTAAGAAATGGTGATGGGAGACAGAAAGAACTCTGTGCTTGGGGAAAGGACTTTTCTAGTGGGAATGAGGTTGTGGGATCTAGAGTGGGATAGGTCTAGATCTGGGCTAGAAAATCTTCAGGAATAAATGGGAACTGTGTGATCTCAGACTCTTTGGATCTTTTAGAGGCTGTGGGTAGAGCAGGTGGCTGCTCAAAGGTCCTGCCAACTAGAGTGACCATATAATTTTTCATCCAAACTGGGGCACTCAACAGTGTGAGGGGAAACTATTAATAATGACAGTGGGACAACAGAAGTGAGCCGGGCCAGTCTCGGACAAACCAGGACATCAGGACACCTTGCTTCTGGAGTTTGCATATCTGGTCCTTGCTCTTTGTCTTTCTCTGCTGGTTTCTGCTCTTTCCCACCCCATTTCCGTACTCACTTTCTTCCTGCCTCCCACCCCCCGTACGGGGCAGAAAGGGCTTGGAACCCTTTTCTAGTCACTTCGGGGCCTTAGCATCACTTCTCTCCATGGCAAAACTTCTTTGAGAGAATCCTGTCCCTTGCCTCCTCTTATCCAGATCCCACTCATCCCAATCTCCCCGTGGCCACCCAAGCTTGTGGTCAACTCTCCCTGAGTGCCTAGAGATCTCAATCTGCGTTGTTTATGTGGACATCTAACTCAAAAGCTTTGTGTGCCCTGCCTACCCCCATTAGTATCTAAGGCCCTGAAAACTAGGGATATGCCATATACTTCTCTGCCTCTGTCCTGCCCCTGAATGCTCCCCCAGACTGTTCTCCTATTCATGCTGGGGAAGGGAGTCTTTTCTCTTATAGGGGAGTAGGCTCCTTTTAGAATAATTTCTCTCTATAGTACATAGTGATTACTCCTTACCATGTCTAATCTACACCTGCACATTTGCGGTCATCCCCCCCTCTCTAGGTTGCTTTCAGGGGCCGTAGATGCTTCAGCACATCAGCATGTCAAAGTGCATATTTAAGTTTGAAGAGAAGCATATAGTCATAAGTGGCAAGCAGAAGCCTGCTTTCAGGGATGCATACATTGTGGCATAATTAAGAGTGAAGGCCTGTCCTTGGAAAAGATTTTCAAAAGAGGGCTTCTAATTGCAAGGACACAGAAGTAGTTTTAAGGCTTCTTGACTTTTGCAATAATCTCTAGGGCTTCTTTATCAATTTATGGCCAGATGATGTTGCTCTTGAGTCAGACGCAATTGGCTTATCAGAACTCTCTGGCATCTTGTGGCTGTGTTCAACTCCAATGGGGTGAGGTGAGCGTCCCTGGTCAGAGATGGATTATGTTTATTGTAACAGTCTGGTGCAGACTTAGAGGTCTATAATGGCTTGACATTTCTGGAAGTGACCTCAGGATGGTGAGTCCAATACCATGAGACATTTTCCTAGCAGGTGTTCAATTGGTTTGTGATTGTTGCTTTTCCAGGGCGGAACACATCATAGAAATGGAGTTGTCTCATGAAGGCTAATGCTTTGTTTTGAGAACAAACACATCATGGGTTATATAGACCTTACCTCACTGTGGGAGAAGCAAGGAGTGGCTAATTAGACCAGCAGAGATGTGGTGGTCTAAGAAGGTGGTAGTGAAGTCTAATTCCATGTTTCTTTTCTCTTCACCTGTGTGCAGATGGTATAGGATTTTGTGAAGTCCTCTTCAGAATTTATCTTCTGTTTATTTCAGGATCAGGACAGTATCAAACTCTGGCAGCACGAATCCTACATTTTAAGGTGCTCAACTCTGGATATCCCTCAATAAGTGACAGTGGGTGTGAGAGTCCCCAGTAGCGTTTCTAAGTATTCACTCTTAATAGTCCAGGGCAAGGTCCAGCAAGAGAGGGGGAAATTGATTCATTCCTGGGCTATAGTAGATTAAATGCTTTAATCACGGGGCTGTGATTAAAGACTTGAGTAAGACTTGATTTCTACCAAGTCTTAAGAAACCAGTAGGTATTAGAATCAACAATGCTCATTGGGTTTATTAAATGTTTCCAGATCACCTGATTTAATGATCATCCATGCTTTGTAACATCCTGTATTCTGAAAATAGATATTTATTCATTCATTAAACATCAGGGGTAGGTGCTGGAGATACAGCAAAGAACAAATCAGACCTGGTCCCTGCCCTCATGGAGCTCAGGTTTCAGTGGTGAAGGCAGACGGTGAATAAGAAAATGTGATAAGGGGGCCTAGCGCCTGTGGCTCAAGCAGCTAAGGTGCCAGCCACGTACACATGAGCTGGTGGGTTCGAATCCAGCCCGGGCCCGCCAAACAACAATGACAGCTGCAACCAAAAAATGGCCGGGAGTTGTGGCGGGCGCCTGTAGTCCCAGCTATTGGGGAGGCAGAGGCAGGACACTCGCTTGAGCCCAGGAATTGGAGGTTGCTGTGAGCTGTGATGCCACGGCACTCTATCCAGGGTGACAGCTTGAGGCTCTGTCTCAAAAAAAAAAAGAAAAGAAAATGTGATAAGGGTTATGAATAGTAAAGGAAGGTCTATGGCAAGGCAGCCTTGGCCTTGACTGTCCTCACAACAGCCTGCCTCTTCTCTCTGAAGGTATTTGAGGAAGTTTGCTGGCACTGTCCTCTGGTTGGGCTGTTCTCATGCCAATCCAGGCCTCTGATTTCTTCCCCAGAAGCTTTGGCCTTGTCCCTGTGGCTTCTCCCAGAGAGGGTCATCCGTC
Organism: Perodicticus potto; assembly: GCA_963574655.1. Lineage (NCBI taxonomy): Eukaryota > Metazoa > Chordata > Mammalia > Primates > Lorisidae > Perodicticus > Perodicticus potto. Next base: position 15,719 of record CAUYRH010051398.1, read on the forward strand.
AGGGCTGAGGATAGGAGTACCTTCGGCCCTAAGTCTGGAATGGACACCCTGGCCCTCAACTGCCATGCCAGAGGGCAGTAGAAGAGCCCTGGGAGGACCTGTGCACTGATTTCTCAGGGGCCCCAGTTCCTGCTGATGGCCACCTGGGAGCCACACCACTGAAAATGCTGCACAGTCACTCCAAGGGCACATTTTGTGGCCTCCTTGACAACTCCAAATTCTAGGTGGTATGGGGTCCCTGACAAGGTCTGAACAAGAGTGCACTTAAGAGCTATCCTTCCTTTGGAGGAAACGCTCTTTGAGCCTCTGACATTACACGGGGAGTGTTGGTGGGTCCTGAGCTGGGCTTGCCATCGTGGAATGCCGGTGCAGACATCTAGAGCCGGTGCTCTCTGAGCCCTGCCACCTGTGCCAGGAGCTGCTCTTTGCATGCTGCATTGTGGGGATGGAAGAGGCCCCTCCGGAATGTCTGAGAGATGGGATTGTCCTTAAGAGTAAAGCATACTTGTTGAGGACTCTTGGTGTGCTGTGACAAAGCTTTATATATGTCTTCCCACTTCACCCCATAGTCCTTTGATGTAGGAACCTCTTGTTAGGTCCATTTTACAGAGAGGAATGGTGAGTCTCAGAGGGGCTAAGTTACTGGCTGTAGGCCAAATGGCCTGTGCACAGCTGAGCTGGGACCTGAATGCAGGTCCATCTGAGTCCATGGACCTGAATGCAGGTCCATCCATTCTGTCGTCCATGTCATGTCATTTGCCTCTTGCTGCCTCCCTCAACCTCCCTGACCGAAGGCTTTCCTTGGGCCTCATAAATGTCAAACTTGATTTAGTTAAGAGATGACAGTGGAGGACTTTATTGCAAATTCCACATTCAAGGCGGATGGGCAATCTGTCAACTGGGAAGTCCCCCAGACTGCAGTGTCGAGACGGATGGCACAGCTCTGAGATGTGTGCTGCTGTCCTACGGCCTGGTGCCAGGTGCTGTCCTTCTAATTGGATCCGGCCACTGAGTTGGAGGTGACCTAGGACATTAGTAGCTCCTCTCTGCCACTGAGTGTGTCCTAGGTGAGTCCCTGGTGTTTCTAGGTACCCGTGAGCTCTGGCCTTGCTCCAAGCTCCATGGTCTGGCTGTGGGTCTTGGTTCAGCTCCTCAGTGGATTGATGCCCTCCTGAATCCCAGCCTTATTGGTCAGAGCTCTGTCTCTCTGACTAACTTTGGCCAGCTCTTATGGAAACCAGGGCTGCTTTCTGCCCCGCCGGGCACTGGCTGGGATTCTGTTTAAACCTGCTGTTTGAAGTCCGTGAAGGCTCCTGCTGGGAGGCTGTATCCATTGGACACATGGATGTCAGCAGTAGCTCGATCGAACCCAAACTGGGCTCTGTCTTAGGCCCAGGATTCGAGTAGGGGCATCTCTGCGTCTGAGTACCCCCTCTCAGATCTAAAATTTCTCTCCTATCCCTGCTGGCCCCACACCGGTGAACCTATATCTAAGCTTCAGAGATTCTATCAGTTGATTCCACCACAAGGTTCAAACTTCATTGCAGGAGTGATGGTACCTGGGAGGAAGATGATTTTAATTATCTCTCAAAAACTCATCAAAAGTCCTGGTCTTGGGTAAGGTGAGCCTGGGAGCATTGGGGACTAGAAAACCCACAACAGCAAACATCTAGGCTTTTCTTGTGGGCAGGGGTACAACCCCCTTTTCAGAACTCTGTCATCTCTGAACCTTTAAGGCAGCAGTTCTCAACTGGGGAAGAAGTGACTTGCCCAAGGCCATCCAGGTAATGGTGCTAGAGCCCGGACAGAAGCCAAGTGTCCTGATTCCGAGGTCATTTGGGGCTGACCTCACCCCAAATCACTGGGTATGAGAACTCAGGAGATAGGAAGCATTAGGGATGAAGCCCAGAGCCTGCTAGCACGCCCAGTCGCTTTCCACGGTGGGAAGGCACTTACTTCTGGCCCCAGCTAGAAATAATGCATGACGCTTGGTGACGCTGCTTCACGTCCATTATCTCATTGAGGTTTGGTTATTCTGTGAGGAGGCAGGGCTGGGATCACGCTTTCCTACTTTATACATCTTGAAACCAGGGTTCTAGAGGTTAAGTGACTTGCCCAAGGTCACGTACCTACTGCAGAAGGGGTATTACAACCTCTGTCCTTCTGTGCAGAATCCCTCCGAGAAGCTGCATTGCCAACAGCTGGTTTACGGCAACACTGCTCTAGGTGCCTTCTGCTCTTTTTGCCTGTCTCCCTCCTTTCCCATATTGGTCACCACTTTCTTCCTTTCTCCGGCCTCTGGTTCCTTTTCCTGGTCCTGTCATTTTCAGGCTCCACATTCCTGTTGCTTGCTGCAGGCCCCGCCGCTGGGGCAGGTGGCTGGCTCCCTACAACCCTGCACCTTTGGCTGTAAGGCTGGGGGTGAGGTCTGGACTCCCTCTGAGCTTGGGACACTCTCCAGGCAGAGTAGGGTCTGACTTCCCCTCTCCGTGGAATGGAAAGTGCTGCTCCCTGCCCTCTTAGCCTGGGGAGTAATTCTGTCAAAAGGGGGTTAAAAAATGTAACTGAGCTTACTACGGATAGAGGCCTGGTCTGCTCATTTGCATATAAGCATCTCTTCCACCCCTAGCCCTGGCAATTTGCATCTCATTATCCAGGTGTGTCCTTGGTGATTTCCCCCTAGACTGATTGGCTGCATTCAGCTCTATTTCCTCTTTGGCCTGAAGAGCCTGTCTCCCGCCCTTCTGGCCCCAGAGGGACTCCTACCCAGGACCTGCCTCTGCAGTCACCGTGGTGTGCTGTTTCCCATCTGCTCAGAGGGCCCCTCTGCAGAGCTGTCCCTACTGCACTAACTGATGGGGAAATAGAGAGGCTGGATAGGGCGAGGGGGTGGGGAGAGGGGCTGGAATGGGAGGAGGAGGTGATTCTGATGTGACCACAAAAACCTATGATGTATTTGTATGTGCGCGCACACACACTCATGCACATGGGCACGTGCAGGATGTGTGGTTAGCCACATTTGCCCTGCCTCCTCCCCCCATCTTGGGTCATCTTTGGGCTACTTGTGCTTTGCTTTAAGACATGCACTTTATGTGGTGCCACTGAGGAAGGTGTAGGAGGGAAGGTTCAGGTTTTGCGTTTTGTGTTTTATTCCTGCCCCTACTCTCCAGGGCAGACCTGGGCCTGAGGCCTCTCAGCAGGATTCCTGGTGCTGATATCTCCCTAGAGGAGCCAGCCCCACCCGCCTGCCCTTCAGTTCTGTCCCTGCCAGGTCGTTGCAGTGGGGAGGCCACCTCCAGGGATGTGCGAAGACTTTGCCTGGAGGGAGGAGATGCTGTGAAAGGCAGTCAGGGGTCTGGCTGGGGTCATAATTGTGGGGTTGGATTCCCTCTGCTGGGTGGCACTTCCTGATGTGGCCAATCAGAGCCCACCCTGCTGTGGTGGAGGGCTGCAGGGGAGGGAACGCTTAGCTTCATCGGGGAAGCAGGCCAGGAGTGTGGGCCCTGAGATGCAGCATGCTCACAGTCATGCCCTGGACATAGAGGCAAATCAGACAGACATCTCTGCTGCGTGGAATGCATGGTCTGGGGGCAACTCCGACAAGTTAACTCGGAGGATGTTGAAGGCAGGCTGCTGGGAACCACTGGCTGCAGCCCCATAAGGTGCTGTGTCCCCAACTAAAAGAAAGGAAGGAATCCACCTTCCCTGGAGGTGGCTTGACAGTGGAGAAAAGCCAGCCCCAGGGGAGTGGGGTGAGCTCCATAGGCAGAGTATGCAGTTTGGCCAGAGTTTGACTCCAAAACTAGTCCCTCAGTCTTTGTAAAGTGGGATGAAGAAGAACACAAAGAGGTTGTGACAGTTGTGTCCTATAGGGTGGAGTGGCTGGGCATTGTGGGTACCATAGCCTTGTGCTTTCCTGCTTTTCTCTGGTGTGGCACTCTGGAAAGCATTCAGACCCCTTTGGACACTCATGTATGTGATAAGCCCTTGGTCAGGCCATAGAGCAGGCTGTGCTCGGGGAAATGCAGAAACACAGCCTAGTGTCTGTGCGGACTTTATGTTTTAGAAAATTTTGTACATAGACAAAAACAGAGAGAACAGTATCACTAACCCCCACCATATCTAATTCTGTTAGGGCTGCTATAACAAAAATATCATAGACTGTGTGGCTTAAACAACAGACATTTCTCATGGTTCTAGAGGCTGTGAAGTCCAAGACCAGGACGCCAGAAGATTTGGTGTCTAGTGAGGGAACCATTTTCCGGTTCACTGCGGCCGTCTTCTTGCTGTGTGCTCACGTAGTGGGAGCGTCAAATAAGTTCCCTGAACACTTTTAAGTTTACAAGAACACTAATCCCCTCATGACCTAATCACCTTCCAAAAGCCCCACCTCCTAAACCTTCATCTTTGGGGTTAGGATTTCAATCTATGAATGCAGGGGGTACACATTCAATCTATCATACACCCCACCTTACTTTAGCATTTATCAACACATGGCCAATTTGGAGATTTTATTGATGGAAAGGATTTGTGTAGAATGTCCTTGAGCCTTGCACGCAAATATCTTTTACACGTGGTATTTCTTTTAGTCCTCACAACAACCAGGAAGGAGATATTGTTATGCCCATTTTAGAGATGAAAAAACTGAAGCCTCTGCCTGAGGCAGAGGTTGGTACTGGCTCAGGCATCCTGACTTCCCATCCTGCTCTCTTTTCCATGTTCACTGTGAGCAGTGGTCATTTTCCCTGTTGGGCTCCCCTCTCCACCTCTTCCCTGGCCTAGAGAGCAGAGGCTCCTGCCCGGGTTTCTGTGAGTTCTCCCCTGCCCCTCCCAGAGCACAGCGCCATCCCTCCCTAGTGTGTCCTACTTACTGGGAAATGGAGCAGTTTAGAAACAACCCAGAAATCAAAGAACGGCAGCCCACAAAGCCCATGGTCCCTGCTCTGGGCACCTGGGGCTGGTCCTGGGGAGCTGGTTTGACTATGGTGGGTGGGCAGGGAGAGGGGCCCTTGGGCTCTCCTGGTTCCCACCCAGAGCTTGTTGTGGACTGGGGGGAACCCACCTGGACACCTGGGGCCTGTAGGATTCTGGGAGGAAAACTGTGAGATTTCTGGAACTCCCTCAGGGAACACTCAGCTAGCACTGAGACCAGGTTCCAGAAACATATTTTTCCTTTTTTTAACCACTCCCCCCATAGTGACCCACTTTTGTAGTGGAGGCCCCCAGGCACTCTGGCTACCTCCCTGAGTCCTCTTACTGAAGGACAGGCTCCCTAACCAGTCCTCGCTCCCTGCTCTGTGATTGGGAGCCCCTAGCAGGGACACACGCACCTTCTGGACTGAGGAGGGGCCCCCGAGGGCTCAGGGCCACAGAGCAGGAGCTGTAGGTTACTGAAGCCATCACATGCGTCCTCTGGTCTGGAGGCTCTACCTGATTCCTGAGATACAAGTGAAAAATCTGACCCTGACTTCTCAGTCTCACTGCCTGGTGCCTTAGGGAGGTGGCCATGGGGCAGGAGGGGAGATGGACAAGGAGGTGATGGTGCCACTCAGTAACACAAGAGTCACCAGCAAAGATATAAGGATCATTCAACATGTCTGTGTTGATTGCTTCCTGGATGTCCATCCCTGGAGGTACAGGCTTCGGGAATATGGGTTTAGCAGGGACCCTTTCGTGGGCATCGTGGGAGTTGGAGGGTGTGACAGAGGGACAGACAGAGAGAATTTCTGTTCTGTAGCTATGCAGACTGGGGAATATGGGCTACTCAGCTGGCCACATTTCTGGATTTACGGTTTATACATACACAGACAGGCAGACATACCACACTCTTACACAAATAAAGAAGCCCCCCGCCCCCACACAAATAAAGAGAAATTATTGAAGAACAATTAAGCACTTGGATTCTGAGGGTATAACGGAGGTGGCCTGAGAAGAGATTAGTCCAGGAGGGAAGGAATGAGGAAGGTTTCATAGTGGAGGGAGTGTTCACGTCTTATACTTTGTACATAGAGATGTGTGGAAACAGCATTCCCAGTGGGGGAACAGCATGAACAGAGAGGGAAGAAGCTCACAGGAGCCTTGTTTGTTCAGAGGACACTGCAGGAGACTCTTCCTGGATGGCATAGAGTCCAGGACAGTTCAGTCCACATGGCAGCAGAGTGCCCAAATGAACTGGCTGCTTCTGGCCTCAGGGATCCTGGGAGACACTGGGCTGAGAACACGCCGTGGTTAGTCTGGGTATGGGGAGAGGGGTGTGGTTCTGAAGGATCTAGTTAAGCTCAGAGATGAAAACAGGCGTGGTAGGGGGAGGCCAGGGCCTCCATGGCACTCACTGGCTCCTCTTCCCAGCCTCTCCTTCCACTTCCAAGCTTGTCCTTCTCCAGTCTATCTTCTTCCACGAAATAGGAGTAATGATGGTGGCACCTTTGAGGGTTGACATACTTTGAGGTTAAATGAGGACAGCATCTCACATCTTAGCATAGGCCTGGCACTCAGTTGGTGTCCATCTGGTGACAGAGCGCTCTTCTTTCTTATTCATCTGGCTGATATTCCCTTTCCTTAAAGCTCAGCACTGCCACTGGCCTGGGACTGGAGTCTCTTCGCGCTCTGTCCTGCCCTGGGCACTGGTGATGTGGTCTGTTGAGGACTTTTCCCCAGGGCAGGGGGAGCTCCTTATCAGGGACTGTGGTATAAGGAGCTCGTTTATTTTCTGTGGCTCGTTTATTTTCTGTCTCCTCAGTACCTAGGTCTTGGCTCATAGGAGAGGCTCAGAACATTTCCAAATGAATGAGTGAAAATGCGTAAGTGCTTCGTAAATTGGCAGGAAATGTACAAAAGTTAGTTAATATGCTTCTCCAGAGAGTAAGCCTTGGGCAAACACTTAATGAAGTAAACAGAGCTGGCTTTCAAGGCGAAGGCCAGATTGGAGCTAGGCCTTCGGAATGGTTTAGGGGTGGGAGAGTACACCTGCCTACACCCTCTTTTCTGTAGTCCCCTCCGTTGGCCCAGGGGCCCAGCTGTCCTGTCTTCGCAGTTATGCAGCCCTATAGCAGCAACACCATCACCTTGTTTCAGCTCCCCACCCTTACTGCAATGATTTTTTCTCTGATTATAAAATTAATCATTGTGAAGCACTCAAACTTCAAACAGCAAAGAAATATTTAACACGAAAAGTTAGAAATCCCTTATCTTTCTCTGTGCTCCGTGGGACAGCACTAGTCAGTGTTTGTCCTGGTGTGTTACCAACTTAATCAACCCATCAGTTTATTTACTTATTTTACAAAGGCAGGACCCTGCTAAGCACAGTTCCCTTACATCACCTGACAATACACAGTCAATAGTGTTATTTTTAAAATCTATACCGAATTCTTTTTAATGGCCATATAATGTTCCGTGTGGTGCAGGAGGCATTATTTATGTAACCAGTTCTCGACTGATGGGGCTCTGAATTGTACTAAGTGGAAATTGCATTTTGCAGGAGGCCCGAGTGGTGAGGGCGATGGTCGGTGGGAATGAAGCCTTCCCTAATGGTGGGTTCAGGCACAACGCTCAGCAGTGCTTATTTTCTTCCTGCTGTCCTCTCCTAGAGGGACGATGTGCTCCCCGGGTCTCAGTGCTCCCCCATCCACACTCTTCATTTGTGGCATTGCTGGCCTGTCTTCCCTCTCAGGGATCTGGCAGCCCCCCTGCCTGTGTGCTCAGCTTGGGGGTTTGGCAGCAGAAGGTCTGGACACACGCCATGGCCAATGATACAGGGAAGGCCTGGTGAGGACAGTCAGTAAATGGGCGTGTTGCAGGAGCAATAGCACAGGAGTGGCAGGTTGTCCTGTCCCAAGAGATGGCATTTGGGAAATCTGATGATGCAAACAGGGCCTCCTGTGACTATGAATACTCTTTAGGAACCTTCCCCTGGGTGCAGCTGGGAATTCCTCCAGGCTTGCTAATGAACCTCTTCCTCCAGTTCAGGAGGTCTGGGAGAGGCCAAGGGTGGAACGTGGTCCTTCTTCATCCTGCCTTCCTGTCTCCCACCCTCCCCTTCCCTGCTGAGCTTGGGAGTAGGGGGGAGGCAAAACCAGAAGGTGAGACCTGGGGTCTATGCTCGGTCTCTTGTTTGTGAGTTTTTTGTCTGACTTTCTGACAGCTCAGTATTACAGGAGCAGAATTAGAAATGGGGTCTCAACTGCCCTTCAGGGCTCTGCCTGCCCTGGCTCCCTAGTCTTTGAGGTGCCCTGAGGTAAGTTCTGGGGCCAGCCAGGCAAGAGAGTCTCCATCTCTCTACCCATCAAGCCACAGGGCTTTTTGCTACAGGGGGTTTCAAGTTTTTTCTCCATTGAGGTTTTTAAGGGTGGCCTAGGGAAGGAGAGGTGGGTAGAGAGGAAGGGAGATAGAGATAGTAACTGTTCCCAGTGGGATTTGATCTGGACAGCGGCGCTCCGCCTGGAGGACTTGGTCCAGGTGAGGGACCACTCTGCTCACATCACTGGGGTGGGGGGAGCCACGGGTGTTCGGGGAGCTTAACATCCAGCCCTGTGCCTCTGCAGGCTCAATAGGGACCCTTAGTGTAGCTGGAGCATGTGGTATTGGCCTGTGTGGGACACTTCTCATGGTGCTCTTAGAAGATGTCTGGGGACATTTCCAGGCCCTGATGGCCACCAACTTAGTTAGGGATGGCTGGGAGCACAGTGGGGGCAACTGGAGAGAGAGACTGTTGAATTGGGAGGCAGGCGCTGACTGCCAGGTTCAGGAAGGAACTGGTTCAGGAGGCCACAAGGTTTTAGAGAAGGAGAATGAGACGCGTCTCCTTGGCTACGAGGGCAGAGCTAGACCCCCAGGCCCTTGGGGCATAAGCCATAGGCTTCCTCTTGGAGCCATAAGTCACGATCTGATGATGAGATTCCTATGGGGGGGACCCCATTTAATGTCAGAACTAATTGGGTAACTTGGTGAATCATTCTGCCTCTTTAGGTCTCAGATTCCTTATTGGGTAAAAAAGTAGGGCCGTGGAGGCAATCCTCCCCCCAGCTTTGGGGCCCATCATTAGTGTCTCTCCTCCAGTCTCCTACCTCTTCCTGCTTTTCCTTCTTCCCCCGAGCCTCCCTGCTACCTGCTCTGCCAATCCATTTCCTGTAAGCAGAGTGGAGAAGCCCATTTGCGCTCGTTCCCTGCTGAGCCCAGGTGGGGTCGATCAGCACCTCCTTCCTGGGAACCCAGTGTCCCTGCTTTGCTGTTGGGAAACTGCTGCCCGTGAAGGTGAAAGGGCTTTTGCCTCCCTTCGGGGCTCTGGGAGCTGAAATGGGCACCTCCCCTCTCCCTTTCCTGCAGGGCCTGGGGAGCAGTGGGCTGGGTGTTGGGCCGGCTGGGTCAGAGAGTGCCCAGCAGCGACCTGGGGTGGGGGGGCGCTGTCCCAGCCGGAAGCTCCTCCAAGCCCTCACGGCAGGCAGCCAGGGCAGACAAGGTGGGGCTTCTTTGGTAAGAGGGAGCAGTTGTTTGGGGCTTCGCACCTGAAAAAAAGAGCTGCTATGGCTGGTGGAGACTTCCAGGCTGGGCCTGTGGTCGGGACTCTCCTGTGAGAGTTGGGGGTGGGTACAAATGCAGCGGGTGAAGGGTAAACAGACACCTTTTTTTCCCAACTGGTCAAAGCCAATATTCACACACCCAGGACTAGCTTGACGAGTGAGTGGATTGCCGAAGGCCTTACTGCTGCCAGCTCAAGGCTCTCCCATTACACCTGGAGCCCCCGATTAAAAGTAACCACTCCTGGAAGAGGCCATACTTAAAGCGACATAAGTGTATGCCTTTGTGGCAATTCCTCAGTGTGTGGCTGAGAGTTGGAGAGGCCTGTGTAGATGGCGAGGGGTAAAGTGAGGGGTCCCCGAGGTAGGGCACAGAGAGCAGGAAGGATGAAAAAAGACATAGTCCCCTGGCCTCACCCATGCCCGCAGCCACCAGGAAGTCCTATATTCATTCTGCCTGGAACAGATTCTTTCCTTACGGCTTGAAGCAGGAGAGGGACGGGCTGGTGCTGGATGTAGGTGGGACCCTGAAACCGGTCACAGCAGAGGCCACCTTCGGGTGCCTGTGTTTTCTACCTGGCTCACCCTGGGCAGGCGATTTCTCTTCTCCAACCTCAGTGTCTCCATCTGTAAGACAGAGTGTTGGGAGGAGGCAGTGAGGCAACGGTTGTATTCAGCTTATCATCTGTCACACAGCAAATGCAAAGGGGAAGAAGGTGTCACTGCCCCCACAAGGGCAGGTTCAAATCTCTTATCGCTCTGTCTGAGTATTGTTCAGCCTGCCCATCTGTCTGTCTTCCTGCTGAGCTGCTTTTTATCTGCCCCTCTTCTTCCCCTCCATCACTCAGCTCGCCCTGTATCTCTGGTCACTGCCATGTTATCTCTGCCTATCTCGTTCCCATCTCCGCTCCCTGCCTGGCTCCTCTCTCCCCACCCTCCATCTGGTTCTCCCTCCTTGCTAGCACACTCCTTGCCATCTGTCTGGAGAACACTCAGTCCTGGGGCTCCCTGCCGTGGGCCCTCATGATCCCCCCACCCTAGCCCTTTCCTGGCACCCTCACCCCCATGGGCAGGCAGGCAGTGCAGCAATGCAGGCGGCTGAGGCCAGCGCAGTCTCCCTAGGCGAGGGTAGGGCCTGCTAATTCCCTGGCTCTGGGTGGAGGAGGTGGAGGCCTCATTCAATTATGTCACATTCACTCAGCGCTGCCCCTAGATGATGTTGTGCAGTTCCCCGCCAGGCTGCTGGAGAGAGTGCTTCTCCTGCCTGGACCACAGGGCCCTCCTGGACCGGGACGGGCCCCATCTCTCTGGCCTCCAGCTCCTTGGCCTCTTGCGATTCACTGTTGACTCCAATTACACCCAATAATTGGCCTCTGGAGTTTGTCCCTCTTGCCTCAATCTTGTGGAATTGGATCTCGGCGCCTCTCATTCCATTACTGCTCATTCTGCTCCCGGGAGGCCCGAGGTCCCTGGGTGAGTAGACCAGGGAGGTGACTAGAAAAACATAGGATCTGCTTCTTTGGCCAAACCACAGACCTGCGGGACTGCCTCGGTGTTTGTTACAGGATCAAGTCTTTACTGCCTCAAGGCTGTGCTGGGTGCTAGGGAAATCCCACAGAAGTCCCAAATGCTTCCCTGTCATCAAAAAATGGGCCTGGGTAGACAAGGCTGGCAGGATGAAACAATTATGTGCAGTGCTGGCCGTAAATAGGAACAGGTTCAGAGAAGCGGGAGATCAAATGTCTGGAGAACACACATTTATTGGGAGTGTGCTGGGTGGCAGAGTCTTTCATGTGCCTTATGCCATAAGTCACCATTCAGGGAGGCGGGATTGTCTCCATGTTCAGGTGGTGAAACCGAGGCCCAGGGTCATTGAGAGGCCTGTCTGAACTCAAGCAGTTGGTATGTGACAGAGCCAGTGTTCGGGGCAGGGGGCAAATGGCTTCTCTCCTAGTGTTTCTAAGATGCGCTGTGATTGGGGCAGGCTCAGAGGTAGGAAAGGGTGGGTGGAGGGCCTCGGTTGGAGGCCGATGGAGCAGAGCTTGGAAACTCAAGTAAGGACGTTGAGGGGGATCATGAGGAGGTGGTATGAGGAACATAAGAAATGGACCAGGTACGAAAGGCCGGGATCTTGCCTGACTCAGAGAAGTCTGGATCTTAGATGTGGCAGACGGGATCACCTGTAAGAAAATGACCCATAGACCAGTGTAGTGGAATGATTTGTGTCCCCCAAAAGATATGTCTAAATCCCAGCCCCTTGGTACCTGAGAATGTGACTTTATTTGGAAATAGGGTCTAGAAAGATGCAATTAAAGACTTCAAAGTGAAATTATCCTGGATTTAGGGAAGGCTCTAAATCCAAGGACTGAGGTAAAAGAGAGAAGACAAGGAGGCCTGAGACACAGGGGAGCAGGCCAGACGGAGCTGGGGCAGAGACTGGAGCAAGGCAGCCACAAACCAAGGAAAACCAGAGCTCCCAGGAGTTGGAAGAGGCAAGAGAGGATTCTGCCCTGGAGCCTCTGGAGGGAGCATGGCCCTGCTAACACCTGGAATTTGGACTCCTGACCTCTAGAACCATGAGAGAACAAATTCCTGTTGTTTTAAGCCACCTGGTTTGGGGTGATTTGTTAGGGTTGGTGGCCACAGGCTGCTGGCACAGGTGGAAGGCTAGTGGGGGGCTGTGTTGCCAGGGCAGTTTGCCCACTGAAGACCCCCGAGGCCTAGAGGGTTCTCCTTGACATGGCAGCAAGACTGGCCAGAGAATTCAGTCCCTTGCCCTTGTCATTGCCTGGGGAGGACATGCTGAATCCAAGAACAAGGGTCCCTAGAGAGCCCGATGAAGCAGTTTTAGGCCCTACTTACACCATGGGCAATAATTATACAGACACACCACCCCTGAAGAGTAGGTTCACTGGAGCCTGCACTGACTTGGGGGACAGTGGCTCTGTGTCATGATAGTTAGGGGACCAAAGGATGCTTCAGGTTGAGAATATGGAACAACAATGACTGCCCCCAACTCCCTCCCTCCCCACCTGCCTTAAAGGACAAATGGGACTCACGTCCACAAGGATTAAGGCTGTTCTTCCTGCGTGGCTCTTGGACCCCATCTCCAGTTCAAGTTTAAAGAGCAGAAGTCAATGAGATAAGCAAGAGTTTTGTTCTGAGAGGAGTTTATGACAGACAGACTGAGAAATCCCAGGGAGGGCTGATGACAGAGGGCGAGGCCTGGAGTATGTCTGGGAGTCAGGGAAAAGGTATCCTGAAATAAGTGGTAAGAATACAGAGACAGGCTTAAATTACCCTCAGAGGCTCTTCCTTTTGGGGGCTGGGCACAAATGCAAGGGGAGGACAGTGGAAATCTACACTGGGGCGTGAGTGGAAATGAGGCCCTTTATTTGACCATAGACCTCAGTGCCCAGAATGGTCCTCTCTCCCCTCCAAGCTGATTGCAGCTGTTTGGTTATGGCTTTTTCTTCCATCACACTCTTCGCCTGAGCCACCCTGTACCACGCTCTTCTCCCAGCCTCCCCTCTTCCTTTTCCAGTGGTCTGAGGCCTCCATGTTGCTTCTAGTTCTTTTTTTTTTTTTTTTTTAAGAGACAAAGTCTAACTTTGTTGCCCTTGGTAGAGTGCCATGGCGTCACAGCTCACAGCAACCTCCAGCTCTTGGGCTTAGGCAATTCTCTTGCCTCAGCCTCCCTAGTAGCTGGGACTACAGGTGCCCGCCACAACATCAGGCTATTTTTTTGTTTTTGCAGTTTGGCTGGGGCTGGGTTTGAACCCACCACCCTCAGTATATGGGGCCAGCACCCTACTCATGGAGCCACAGGTGCCGTCCTGTTGCTTCTAGTTTGTTCTGTAGGGGAAAAGTCTTACGGAGGCTGCCTCGATTTCTCTTTCTATAAAATGGGGAAAGCCACTCCAGGACCCAGCTTTGTGCGGAACTGGAGCAGAGCAGCCAGGCAGTTGCTCTGCCCCCTCCTTGCCCGTGGTTCTAGCTCCTTGCTGAGTTGCTCTCCCCCTCCTCAGCTGGGAGCAAGCCAGGAGCAGGCCGGTGCGTGTGCACACTCTCACATAGGCGAGCTCAGCATGCTGAGCACACTCCTTCTGCCAGCGCCCCCCATTTGCAAGGTCACTGTCCTTTCCCCTTGCAACACACCCTGACCAAACTTTCAGAGCAAGCAAGGCACAGCGAGTAGTTTTGGACCGTGTCTAACCAACACTCTTTCTTGTTCTCCCAGCTCTCAGCCCACGGCCACTTAGGGCCCCATGGATCTCCATGAGGCCTTATCTCTTACTGCTGTTCCTCCCAGAACATCACTGCTGGAAGGACCTGGCCCAGCCCCTGTCTCTTAGATGAGGACACTGAGGCTGAGAGAGCTCATGGCTGTCCAGGGTCATACGGCCAATGCCTGGAGGAAGGGTGTTTGGGGGAGGTGTAGCAAGTGCAGATTGTCTAGGGCGGGTGGGCAAATGTCCTGGGCCTGGACCTTTGGCTTAAATGCAGTGCCCCTGGGGTGACCACACAGGACTTAGGCAGGTGTGTGTTGGTGCTCCTTCAAAGAGGCTTTTAAAAAATATTTGTTGTATGTATTTTAGTGGGTTGGGTTTGGAGTTGGCACCAGAGGGGAGTTTTCTACCAACCCCTTCCTATTTCAGTGGGGGTGGGGACCAAATGACCGAAGAAGCTGCGTGTAGAAGCCTGAGTTTGGGCCACCATGTTGCTTATTTGTTGCACTGAGGTTGTTGTGTACTTTATGGAGTTGTGCCCAGGTTGCCTCCCCTTAGTGCAGCCTGGTGGCTCTGGAGCTCCGAGCCCCTCCTTCACCTCCCCAGTGCTACTTCCCTCTGGCCCCAGCATCTTGTCTAGCACGGGGATCTGCCCTCCAGGAGGTGTCCCCATGACCCTGTGCTCCCTCAGAGCCTCCCTCCTGGATTTTCCTTCCTTTCTGCCTCCTCCTCTCCCAACTCCCTTCTCTCTGGGGTCCCTCTGACCCTTCCTACCTCTCAGAGCTCTCTGGCCTGGAATCTGCTGGCACTTTTTCTCCTCACTTGTGTCTCTAAAGCTCATTCCTCAGACCCACCCATTGCCAAGGTGATAACAGCTATATCCACATCTAAGTCCCAGCCGCCGTGTTTCCTGTTCCCCCATGCCTGGCCTCCTGTAGCTCATGAGAGGCACCTCTGGACTTCCACTGACTGCGTCTGACTACCTGAAAGTTCCTCATCAGGCACTGATTTCTTACAGACAGTGCCCCTGGAGGTGACCACACTGGACACCATGGCCAGTGCTGGTGTCCTGAAGAGCAGGAAGGGCTATATTGGTAAAAATGGGGCATCGGCGTAAGTCCATACCCAGCCTTAGCCAAGTGAGGAAGGGTGGTTTAGGGAAGGTGTAGCATGTGCAGGTGGGCAAACTTATTCTGCAAAGGGCCCGATTGTTAACAGGCTGTAGGTAGTAAAAGACGGTCCTAATAGCCTCTGGACTATATGGTCTCTGTTGCAACCACTCAATTCTGCCACTGCTGTCCATAGGCATGTTATGGCTGGGTGTGTTCCCCAAATTCACATGTTGAATTCCTAACCTTGGTATATGACAGTGTGTGGAGATGGGGCCTTTAGTAAGGTAATGATGCTAGCTGAGCTCACTAGAGCTGGCTGTGATCCAATATGACTGGCGTTCTCATAAGAAGAGTTGATGGGGACAATGACACACACAGAGAGAAGACCATGTGAAGATACAGGGAGAAGGCGGTCATCTTGGAGGCAAAGAGAGAGGTCCCAGGAGGAAGTAACCCTGCCCACTCTTTGACCTTGGACTTGCAGTCTTTGGAAGTGTTTAAGCCACCCTGTCTCTGCTTCTTTGGTACTTTGTTAAATTAAGGTAGCCTCAGCAAAGTCATATGGGTTTGATGTAAGAACTTTGCTTGAATTTTGTGTTATTTTCACGTCACAAAATAACTTCTTTTGATCCCCTCCATCTGCCTATTTAAAAATGTAAAAACCATTGTTAGCTGGTGGGTCTTGCAAAAACATGTGGGATGAGCTGCATTTGGCCTACGGGCTGCTGCCTGCCATATGCCTTGGCCTGGAGCATGGGATGTGGCAGGTGGGGTGAGTTGAGGCTGGAGGGTAGGCCAGGTCCATGCTGAGCTGAGGCTTGAGGGTTTCTTGAGCTTTAAATTTCACAGTGAATAAGGGACAGTTTAGAGCTGGGAAGGGCTGTGATCAAAACTGGATTTTCAGGGCAAAGTTCATTCTTCCTGATGTAGAAGAAAGTAGGCCCTTAGCACCTGTGCTTTCTTGCTGAAGCCAGAGAGGTGCGAATCCGGCTAAAGTTGTTACTGTGTTCTTTTGATTTCTGTCTTCTTTCTTTCTTGTTGGAATATTTTGCAATCGCGTATAGAGAAATTTGTTTTCCGGAATTGCTATCGTTCTTAAGCTGACTTCCTCTGCAGAGTCTCCAAGCACAGGACCGTAGCTCCCTTTTCTATACATGTCTGGAAATTAGACTTCTAAACTCTTTGACACATGTCTCTCTGCTGTCCTCTTTCTGGGCTGCCTTGAACTCCAAGATGACATGTTCACTTTCTTCTAAGATCTTGTCTCTTCGGTCCCTGGTTTCTGTCATTTCCCGTTTCCAGTAATTTCTTCTTGGTGGATCAGAATTAATCCTGAGAAGGCTGTTGCCATTGTTACCTCCTAAATCTTCTGGGGATGCAATTGGGAGCAAGGTAAGTCACCAGGGTTTGAAATGCTCTTTTTTTTTTTTATTTTTTTTAACAGAGTGGGCTATGTGTATGTTCGAATCACTGCTAATGTGTCTTGATTCTGGGCTGGGTTTGTGATCTGTATCAAGAAAGCATCGTTTTGTTCTGATATCTCAAACAAAATAGAGATGGAGGGGAAGAGAGCAGCATCTGGGCTTCAAGGACACTCACTGTAATCCCAGACCTGGTACCTGGTATACGTACCATTTTGCATTGACCTGCTCCTGAGAGGTGGATTGGGGAAGCAGGGATGAGGGTACCCTCCCCTCACTTCATAGGGAAAAGAAAATCCAGCTCAGAGATGGAGGCAGCTAGTTCCAGCAAAGTCAGGAAAACAAGGCAACCTTGTCCACTGTCATGGTCCTCAGTAGCCACACCACCAACATCCTGCAGGGAGGCCCAGACCCTACTGCCAGCTTCTGCCACCTCCTCAACAAGCATCTCTATACTCTTTTGGCACCCCCCCTACTCACTACTTCTGAACCTTCACATAGGCTCTTCTCTCTGCTTCAAGTACCCGTCTCCTTCCTCCTGTATCAGCATTTGAGGCCCCCGCGCACGCCCTGGTTAACTCTGTGAAGCTCCTCCTGACCACTCAAGCTCCTGTTGGCTGGACCCCTCGTTGGCACTCACTACACACCGTTTATTATATCCAACACAGAAATTCAGCATGTCATGAGTTCCCTTGTCTCCACCGGGGGATCACAGGGCAGGAGTTGTCTTACAGGTCTTGATGTGCCTGTAAGATTTAGCACAGCACTGGACGGTGGAGGTCACTGGGTGAGTTGTGCAGAAGGTCAAGAAGGAAGGAGGGAAGGTGGAAGGGAAGGAGGGGAGAAGGGAGGGGAGGAAGGAGAGGAGAGGGAAAAAAGGAAGGAAGAAGGGAAGGAGGGAAGAGAGAAAGGCAGGTAGGAAGGAGGAGAATAAACAAAGGAAGGAGGGAAGGAAGGAAAGGGAAGGAAGAACAGAAAGTGGGAAAGAAGGAAAGAAGAAAAGAAGCTCAGTGCTGAAAACCTTCATGCTCTTTGGACAGGTAAATGTATAGTCTCTAGGAAAGGAATTGAGAGGGGAAAGGGGGTTTGGGCCAGGGCGGGTGCCAGGAGGGCTGTTAGCCCTGAGTGTGGAGCCTGGGAAAGACCAGCTGTCCAGGCCGTGACAGCATCTGAGGAGGACCCTCCTCTGGCTGTGCCCCTGTCCTGTTTCTCCTCGCTGTGGTGAGTGGAGTGGGGCTAGAGCGGATGTTGATGCCTTTGGTGACAGGAGATAAATGAATCCGTCCTGAAGAGCATCTCCTCTTCCAGTGCTGTAGCAGCTCAGCTCTTGACTTCACTGCCTGGGGGTTTTAATTAAATGTCAAATATAATTCAGGGCTGGAGTGCTGATGGGTGTGTGAACATCCCAGCGCCTCCTCTGTGTGGGTCTCCCCAGTACTTGACTAATTTGGGAGGGGGTCAATTGATCACTCTTTATTTGAGTGCCACATGAGAAAACATTTGGCTTCCCCTCTCCCCTCATCCTTGGTTTTGAAATAATCGTTGGATAAGTAAAAAGAAAACAAAAAACCCGAACTTGCATATATGTTATATATAGAGAAAGGGCCAGATTGGGACCTGGGTAATTGGGACCTACAGAAATATGGATATTTGATCTGCAGTTTTTCTTCCCAAAGCGGGCGTGGGGTGGCATAGCTATTGACCCATTTTCGCTGCTTAGTGCCTGGGGGCTGAGGGCTTTGATCAAACCAACAACTTCCCCAGCCCACTTTGTGGGAGTGAAGAGGAGGGTGCCCAGGACAAGTCTCATGGCTTAGATAGAGGCAGTCACAGCCTAAGTCCACATATTGATTGTGCGGGAGAGGACCCTGAGGCCCGGACAGGGACGTGACTCGGTGGAGGTCATAACTGGGTTAGTGGCCGAGTCAGGGACATATCTGCAACCTTTCTGAATAGCAGTTGGTTGAAGTAGTGTGGGTTTTGTGGAAATAATTAGAGCAACTTCATTTCAATTCAGTTCGGAATGAGTCAGAGGCGGTTGATAACACCAACTGGACACTGCAATGATGGTTATAGTCTTTCCTCCCAGGGGTGTCCAACGTGTGGCCTGCGGGCCTCATGTGGAGTAGTTGAGGCCTGGTTTGCCCATCTGTGCAGTCGGAGATCGTGAAAATGGTGCATAGACTTCTTTATTCTGCTCACTAGCTTTTGTTCGTGTTTGCGTATTTAATGTGTGGCCTCAGATGACTCTCCTTCTCCCATAGTGAGGCAGGAAAAAAAAAAAAGGTTGGACATCCCTATAACATGATTAATAGAACTATTTCCCCAAACGTAAATAGTATCATCTGACTCCCGTGTCTGCATCTTTGTAAACTTCTCTCTGAACACCTTTGTGTGGCTAAGTGGGTCCTATTCCTCACCTTTCTGCATAACCTCTTTCCCTCCACCGTGTAATACACGCTCCATCCTCCAGCCAAACTGAACCTCTCTCAGGTCCTGGTATGGTTTATTGCACACATGTCCCTCTGCTGGACATCTCCATCTTTGGTTGGTTAGGGCTGTCTTGGGTTGCAAGGAGATACTGGAGCAAACGGGTTTAAACCCATAGGACCTTGTGTGTGTTTCATATGATGAGAAGGCAGGCCATGCCCAGGCTCTGGCGCTCAGGAGTGCGGTCAGAATCCTGAATCCATTCTCCCTTCCCTCTCTGCCATCCTTAGGAGGTTTTTCATCCCCATGCTTAACACCTGATGGTCATAAGACAGCTATCGTGGCTTTCGGCATCACATTTGCATTCAAGACAGGAGGAGAGGAAAAGACAGCCGCAAACCCATCTGTTCTTTTGCTTGGGAAAGCAAATGCTGTCCCAGAACCACCCCGCCAGCAGAGCTCCCCTTCTTATTGTCCAGGGCTGGGTGATGTGCCCACTGTTGGGTACTAGAGGGGCTGGAAAGCCAAGACTCTGGCCAATGGGCATCAGGTCTCTGACTGGTTTAGAGCAGTCATGGAGAGGGGCCTGGGACTAAGCACAGTGCACCCCAACCCAGGTGGCCCGGAAGAAAGGGACAGTGCCGGTCTCTACCACATTTCCTTTCCTTCTTCTCAGAGGCAATTCCTACTTGACCTTCAGAATCCTGCCTCAATTTGACCACACCCAGGAAGCCTTTTTGGATCTTCAGGGAACCAGCCTCTACCTCCTCTGTGCGCCCCCCACATGGTTGCTTCCTTAATTGTCGCACTCTCTACCTGTGCTGACATTTATTTGTGTGTCTGTCTTTCTTCTCCTGAGTTAATGGGCAGCCTCTGGTGTCTGAAGCCAAGGCTGTCTGCTCTCTGGACATTTCTCTCAGATCTTACCCTTACTGAGGAGTTTGCTCTGGGGGCTTCACCTGCCATTGTTTGCTTCTCCATGCCAGAGGGGCTTTTCTGGAAGGTCACTCTGCCCCATGAATAAGTGTGGCAGGTTGGAAGGGCTGGGAGATTAACACCCCTTGGGAAAAGCCTCTACTACAGCTGATAGCAATTGATAGAGACTCTAGCAACTGGTTTAGCAAAATTCATTTCCTAGATCAATTTCCTCCTGTCCTGCTGGTGTTCCCTGCACCCTCTAGGTTAGCTGTGTGCACTCTGGTCTGAGCTCAGCTTAGGGTCAGTTTCTAAGGCATCCCAAACTGGGATAGTACCTTAGTCATTTCTGCATGTCCAGGGGTGAGTATGGAGCTTACTACTTTAGAGAGGATCCATCGAAGTTTTGTGGAATAAATACCTGAGTAGCTGGGGAGGCAAGTTATGTACCTAGAATTAAACATCGTTGAGTAACTAGGTGAACAGCCCGAGCAGTGTTGTGTAGAGACATTTACTGATCACCAAATATCTATGTGCTCCTGTCTGTTTCCTATCTGCTTTGCACTTAGATGGGGGCTCTATGACTAGGTCTGGCCAATGGCTGGGGGCAGAGGGAGCGTATGTCGCCCTGGGCACCCCCTGGCTCAGTTTCCCTGCCGTAGTTATCCGTGCATTCATCCGGCAGGCAGTGTGACCTGGTGCAAGCAGTCTGGGATTTGTTAGCTCCTGCTAGGGGACAGTCCCCTGGAGAGTTGCCAGACCCACAGTGGACTTGTATGAGTGAGAAATAAACTATGTTAAGCCATGGAGATTTAAAAACATTCTCTTACTTTTTTTATCTCAAAGTCATCTAGCCTAACTTGTACTGTCATTCACTAACAGTTTTTTTTTTTCTTTTTTTTGAGACAGGGTCTTTTGCCCCAGGTAGAGTGCAGTGGTGTCATCATAACTCACAGTAACCTAAAACTCCTGGCTCAACCTCCTGTCTCCGCCTCCTGACTAGCTGAAACCACAGGGACATACCACAATGCCCGGCTAGTTTTGTTTTTCTGTTTTTAGTAGATGGGGTCTCACTCTTGCTCAATCTGGTCTTGAACTCTTGACCTTGAGTGATCCTCCAGCCTCTTGGAGTACTGGGATTTACAGGTGTGAGTCGCAGCGCCTGGAGTGGTGGCCAGTTGTCACATATTTCACCGGTCCATCTCTCTCTCCCTTGCTCTCAGACTAACTCCAATCTTGCACCTGCGTTTCTTCTCCACTACCTAATTCCTGGCATCCTTGGTGGAGGTTGAGGAGATTATAGCTTCATGGTACTATTTATGTAGAAGGCACTAATAGTCAATGTTTTTCAAAAGGGTTTGGCTGCATCTCACAGTCAGGAATGTATTTTACATTTCATCAGTATGCAACACCTACACACGTGCGTGTGCATGTCCCGATCAATATTTATCACTGAGGATGTCTTCTGATACTTTGTATTCTATTTTGTTAAAAAAATGCTCATTGTGATCCACTGAATTGATTTCTATGACCCTTTCATAATACACAACCTGCAGCTTGCAAAAAAAAAAACAACAACAAAACTTTAGAGAACTAGAGCATGGAGGTAAATACCATGGGCCAGGCATGATCTAGGTTGATTTCTAGGGTGAAAAGACCCTCAACCAGAGGTGAGGAGGAAGGCAGGTATTTGGATCAGTATAGAAAGTCATCCTAGGAGACAGGACTGTGAGCAAGGCCTCACAGCAGTGGTTCTCAACCTGTGGGTCGAGACCCCTTTGTAACAATGAAAATATATCCTGCAAATCAGATATTTACATTACGATTCATAACAGTAGCAAAATTACATTATGAAGTAGCAACGAAAATAATGTTATGGTTGGGGGTCACCACAACATGAGGAACTGTATTAAAGGGTCGTGGCATTAGGAGGCATTAGGAAGGTTGAGAACCACTGCCTTACAGGATAGGTGCAGGTGTCTGAGGAATGGCGATTAGCTTCTCTGCCAGGAATAGGCACCCTGAGGGCAATGGGAGATACAGGAACAGGCAGAGGCGACATTCAAAATAGCTAACACGGCTTGGCGCCTGTGTTTCAACGGGCTGAGGCACCAGCCACGTACACCTGAGCTGGCGGGTTCGAATCCAGCCCGGGCCCGCCAAACAATAATGACAGCTGCAACCAAAAAATGGCCAGGCGTTGTGGCGGGCGCCTGTAGTCCCAGTTACTTGGGAGGCAGAGGCAGGAGACTCGCTTGAGCCCAGGAATTGGAGGTTGCTGTGGGCTGTGATGCCACAGCACTCTATCCAGGGTGACAGCTGAGGCTCTGCCAGAAAAAAAAAAATAGCTAACACCTGGAACAGCTCTAAAACCTGGAACAGAATGTGTACAAATGGTGACCCTGCAAAGTAAAGGTACCCGTGAGAGGCTGACCAACACCCGGGGAAAGGACTCAGCGTGGAGAAGTTTACAGTGTGAATGGGGTGGAGTAGGCCCAGCTACAGGAAGCCCCTGTAAAATGGAAAAACAGCTCTGTAGTGTGCTTTTATTTATTTATTTATTTTTGCAGTTTCTGGCTGGGGCTGGGTTTGAACCCGCCACCTCCAGTATATGGAGCTGGCGCTCTAATCCTTTGAGCCATAGGCATTACCCTATAGTATGCTTTTGTTGGAAGAGCAATCTTATCATCTCTGTAAGATTCTGAACATCTCAGCAAAGGGGAGGGGTGGGTCACAAATAGGACTGCTGCGTGTGCCAGGGTGCAGACAGACAGATTGCCCACGTAGCTGTCTATACTCAGTGTTACTAGAGAGGGCCTTTGGGACCTGGCTTTAGGTCCAGCTCCACAAATTTCCTTCCCCTTGAGTTTCAGCATCTTATAAAGGAAGTATAACAACATCTATCCCACTGAACTCATATACCACGAGCTTATGACGAGGAGCAGTGAGAAAACACTCTAAAAGGGAAGAGTGTTTTATGGGCAGAGGCACCGCCTTGGGGTGGTGTAGGGAAGGCTTTCCTTCCAACTTTCCTAGGAAGGGAAGTTTTTGTTTAAATAACACAGATGTAATAGAACTGTCCAAGGTACGTTATTTCAGCAATGAAATTTGTGGAACCTAACTCCTGGTTCTCTTAGTTTTATAACAGTGTAAAAATAATACATTTTTCATCAAGATAGAAATAAAAACAATAATAAAAATCTAACATTTACTGTGTGCTGATTATATGCCAGGAACCATACTAGGTACTTTGCATCTCATTTAATTCTCACAAACAGCTTGTGTGGTGCATACTATTATCATCCTCATTTTGCAAAGAAAAATGATAAGAAAGTTGGTATAACTCAACTGGCAATGATATGCTGGTGGTTCCACCTCCTGGAGAGAGCTACCATTCCTGTGTGTAAGCACACAGGGCTCCTGCTCCCTGCAAACGTTTTAGCCTTAAATCTACAAAGCAAGGCATTCTCTACCCCATTCCCAACTTGTGTAGGGGTGGGTCTTCCCCACAAGCATGGCCACTTTCTTCTCTCACCCCACACTGCCTCTTCTCTGATTGGTCTCTCTAAAAGTCTCTTACCTTTCCCGCGAATGTAGTAGGTGGAAAGGCAGTGCGTGGAGCTAGCGCCCTAAGAGCACGGTAATTCCATTACTTCTTCCAAAGTCTGATCAGTCCTCCTATTGATCCAGGAGGGAGTTGGAGATTATAGGGAATGGGGTAGATACACATTTGGTGAAAGGTGGAAGATTTATGTGACCTGAAGAGAAACCAGAGTATAACATTTGGAAACTAGATGAGGGGTCTGTGTTCCTTTTCTTTCCCATATACTTCACCATCAAAACCGAAAGGAGACTTATAGGTCTTACTAGTTTATCCTTCATGTTCCATCAATTCTAGGGTCATCCCTGATTTCACCTGCCTTTCCAGATCTTTCTCCTTGAAGGTCAAACTCCAGGCATTTGAACTCAGGTGGCTTTTTCCTTCTTGGCACTTGTTTGCTGACAACTGGCCAATGAGGTCCTTACTGTTTGTGTTAAGCAGGACATGTTGAGTAGAATACAATCTATGGAAACGTGTAGCTGGGACATTCCAGCAGGTAGCTTTTCAGGCTTCCCATCAGGACCCTCTCCCGTGTTCACAAACTCACTCAGACTTGCTTCTCTCTGCCTTTGGTGGATATTTATGAGAAAGGATGGTGCAATGGGCTTGAATTTTCTCATCAGCTGCTTTCTCTCTGGGTGACCTGGGCAAATCTCTCCATTTCCTCAATCCTGAAATTTGGATAATTATACCTCAAAAAGTTGCTGTAAAAATTGGAGATAATTTCTGTGAAGTGCTCAGCACAGTTCCCAGCTTCACTAAATGATCCTGGGCTGGTGGAACAAACCAGGAATCTGGAGAATTGAGTCTCCATCTTGGCTCTGTGACTACTTGGCTGAACTTGAGAAAGCTACTTCTTTTCTCTTTGGAGCCTTAGCTTCCTCATTTGTGGAATTAACAGACAGATCTGGATGGTACTTGAGTCCCTTCCAGTCTCTGACCCAATCCTGAGTTCTCACAAGGCATGGATGAAATGTTTTCCTTCTGGGAACCCAGCCAGTATGACTCCAATTGAAATCCCAAGTGCTGGAGTTTGAAGATGCCTGGTTTTCCAGGGGATCTGGTTGGCCCCTTGTTTGTGACTGGGGAAGGTTGTGTCCTTGGCTGTCTGAGGCCTGGTATGGAGAGGAGAGAAGAGGGAAGAAGGAAAAGAGGGAGAAGGAGAGAGTGACCTTGATGTTGGAAGCCTTTCATCAGCCCAAACATGGCAGGTGGAGGAGGGGCTCTGGCAGGTTGCTTTTCTCAACTTTACTTACTATAATTCTGAGAAGACTCCAGTCTAAGCCTTAGAATTCCTCTATGAAAAACTGTGTCTTTGCAGTGTCTGCAGACAAGGATGTCAGCAAACTGGCAGTCATCACTCCACCAACTCCCGGCACAGGGAGGGCCGCGGCTGACAGATGGAGGTGTGTTGGTGGTATGGGTCAGAGCCTGCCTGGGCACCCTTCCGTGTGCCTGGCTCCCCTGTCCCTGTGATCACACGGCTGCTTAGCCACAGTCACAATTACAGAGCTATGAAGACATCTCTTGCTTCTGGGGGTGGGGGGAGAGGGGTGGCATGGCAGAGAGAAAGGATGGGGCAATTCTGAATGAGGTGAAAGTGATGCCAGAATTTCAGGTTCTTGGTCTGTGATTCGAAAAACAAATCCACAGACCACAAGAGTAGTGGTACCAGGATTTATTTACAGGAAAGAAGAATTATAAGTAGAGGAAAAACCAAACCTCCAGGCAAAGAGGACCCAGGAGGGGAACAAACTCTCCTGCTCCCTCTCCGAGGTCCAGCCGAGGTTTGCCCCTGAGCTCTCTGCTCAGGAGTTTATATAGTCCCAGGGAGTTGTTTTGCCAGAACTTCTTAGGGCGGTGGGTCTTCATCAGTTACAGCCAGCTGTCCAATGAAGACCCAGGCCCTGGAAACTGACATGATATTGATCAGTCAGATGTGCATGAGGAGGAGACAGCAAGGTGCCATCCATGAAATGGACTAGCCAGAAGAGCACGGGAAGGAGACAGCAAGGTGCCAGTGTCTTCTGCACAGGTGTCCGGCCCTCTGGCAAGCTGGCTCCTCCATCCGCCACAGCATCAGCAACCCCCAGGGCCAAGGCAGCGGGTGTAGGGCCGCCTTGTCCTTCATCAAAAGGAAGACAGAGCAGGAAGAATCAGGGATGCTGGCTCTGGGCGTCTTTGTGCCAGGTGGGGGCACGTCTGTGTCGGAGGGGTCTCTGGGGGTGCCTGCTGCATGCATGTGTGTGAATTTGATGGTGAGTGAGAGGGCAAGGAACAGCTATCTTCCCCTTAAGCACTTTTTTTTTTTTTAATAGAGACAGAGTCTCACTTTATCGCCCTTGGTAGAGTGCTGTGGTGTCACACAGCTTACAGCAACCTCCAACTCCTGGGCTTAGGTGATTCTCTTGCCTCAGCCTCCCGAATAGCTGGGACTACAGGCGCCCCTTAAGGATCTTACCCATGCATCAGGCCTAGAGAGGTTGGAAACTTCCCTGAGTTTTAAAATGATTATTCAGTTATTTCAATGTTGATTCTTGACAAAATTCTAAGATAGGTGACTGAGACTGATGATTTGTGAGTTCTTGGAAAAGAAAGGTGATTGCTAAGAGTTAGCATGAGTTCGCTTAGAACAAAGCAGATCAACCCAACCCCCTTTCCTCTTTGTGATAGCTGTTTGGTAAATCAGTGTGTAACAGGTCACATATGCTCAGCAGGGGTCATCGGGGTGGTGGGGAAGGGTGACTCCTGCCCTGACATTACCCAGGTGCACATGGAACTTACGAATTGCAGCGTGGCCTTGTGGGCTATGCCTCCCACAGGTTTTAATTTTTATTCTGAATGCATACAGGAGCAGAGAGGTTCCCACAAAAGATAAGAGAATGGATCCCTATGCTCCCATTGCTGTAGGGAATGGCTGCAGCTGAGGTGAGCTGGCAGGAAAGAGCAGCATGCTTCCTGACAGCAAGCCCACCGGGAGGAAGGGGCAGCCAGGCCCATTGGCAGAGATACTGGCTTCCGCTGACCTGGCTGCTGCTGGAATGCACGGAGACTCAGCACCAACATAGAACTCTGGGTGGGCCTTTGGGAAAAGCTGAATTTTTTTTTTTTTTTTTTTGGTTTTTGGCTGGGGCTGGGTTTGAACCCACCACTTCCAGCATATGAGCCTGGCGTCCTACTCCTTTGAGCCACAGGTGCCGCCCCCAAAAGCTGAATATTTTTAATTAAAAGTACAGTGGGTAGATTTGGATCCTGGGCAGGTTTGATGTCATTCTTCTCACCTTAGAGAGCCATCATAGCCTCCCAAATTAAGCAGAAATCTGTAGCAAGGCCGGTCAGCAGAGCTACCCTCTGAGTTTCTGCTTTCTTTGCAGATAGTGGCCAAGCAGCCTCAAGAGACAAGTGTGTACATGTTCTTGGGGATATCTGGGAATTAGATCCTTGGGTGCATGGGTGGGAACTCAAAGCCATTGTAAGTTGGATATGAAAGGAAATGTGACTTCCTCTTCTATCTATAGGCAGATGAGATCTTGCTATTTGGGCTGGTCAATTGGCAAGTGTGAGCAGCCAGGGTAAAATCACTCCTGGCAGCTTTGTGAATAAATGGAAAAATGGAGTTCAGCACTTGTGTGGACTTGGAGCTTCTGAACAGTGGTCCCTCAAGGGGTTTGCTGAAATCCCAACTCTGTCTTCTCCACCTAGAAGGGGGGCACCTCGTATCGTGCCAGAGCACTCTGTTCTAGACCCTGTTCAATTTAGTGATTTCATCCATGACGTGGGTGAAGACACAGAGAACAGCATGATTGAATTTTTAGATGACAGTTAGAAGAGATAATTGAAGTCCAGAGAGAGATAGCTGAGGATTGAAAACATCCGGATACGCTGAAATGATGCCTGAAACAAACAAGATGAAACTTAGCAGGCCCAAATATTAAGGCCTATATTTAGGTAATAAAAGTGAATTATGTAGGCACAGTGTGGGGGAAGCATTGCTTGGAAGCATTACCTGGATGGAGCTGGAACATATTCTTCTTAGTAAAGTATCTCAAGAATGGAAAAAAAAGTATCCAATGTACTCAATACTACTATGAAATCAATATATAGTCACCTACGCGTTCATATGAATGGTAAAACATAACTAGAGTTCAAAAAGTAGAAGGGAAGAGGAGAGACAGGGGAGGAGAGGTGGGAAGTAGGAGGAGGGAGGGTATTTGGGGGCACCTCACCTAATGGGCATGATGCAATGGTACATTTCAAAACTATTAAGAAAAGAGTATAATTGCGATGGATGTGTTACTTAGTTCAATGTAAGGATTTCACATTGTATTTCAAATTAGTACTCTGAACCCCATAAATGCATCAATGTACACAGTTATGATTTATTAAAAAAAAAAAAATCTTGTGTCCGGGATGTGCTGAACAGCAGGTTGCCTGATAGGGGCAGCAGAGAGCAGGTGTGTGTGACCCAGACTAAGGGAGTGGGCCAGGCAGGTGAGGCCCTGTCCAGGGCAGCAGTGAACCTGGAGTATGGACGGGACAAGTCCTCCACGAGCGCCTGAAGCAGGCAGACGAACACTGGGATGATGCTTGCAGGCGCCAGGTATGAGCTGTCTGCATCCTAGTGAGATTGGGCTCCCTTCATCCTGGGCCACTTCTGTCCCAGGACTGCCGGCTCTGGTGGGTCCCCTTCTCACTTAGGATCTATCCTGTCTTTAAGGTGGTTTTCAATGGCCACAGGCTCAGTGGGGGACAAAGAGGGACCTGACAGCTGGGCAGAGACAGGGGGGCAGAAGGATGAGTCTTTGTGGTGAGGAAACAGTTGTGGATCTCAGTTGATGGTGGTTGTGGAATCTACAGGTGTGATGAAAAGGTGCAGAACCACATACCCACAGGCGCAGACATACTCTGTTGTGCCATGTCAGTTTCTTGGTTTTGATGTTGTAGTGTAAGTTACATAAATTGTAACTGTTCAGAGAAACTGGCAAAGAGTCTATTTTTAAATCTTCCTGGGAATAGAGCATTTTTTTTTTTTTAAGTTAAAGGGAAAAAAAACACAAAACTCAGAGCCAAGCCTTTCTCTCTGAGAGCTCTCTAATGAGAGCCCTGGATGTAGGGGTGGGGGTCGGGGGCAAATCTCCTTTCTCTTTGGGGCAAATAAGCTGTTAGGACAGCCTGGGGGAGCAAGGGGAAGATCTTTAAGCAGGAGGACCCCAGCGCCCCTGGCATTTGAAGCACAAGGGGCCCAGGACATGGGGAATACAGACGAGGCTGATCCCGAGTACTCTAGGTGGATGGAGGACCCAGAGATGTCACATTCTCAGGCTCCTTCATAGGAGTGTGGTTACTGGTTACTGGGGAGAGATACTTTGAAATTTAGTCCTGGGAGGGTACTTAAGGCTCCTGTAATCCAGCTGGACAAAAGCCACCGTGAGTCCTCCGAGAGGTGAAAAAGCAAAGCATTGAAGTTTCCTGGCTTGGGAACCTAGGAGGAGCTAGAGCCCCAGGGGAGACCCTCTCCTCTCCCTGTTCCAGTCCTGGCCTCTTGCAGTGCTGGCTGAGGCGAGGGCTATGAGAATACCTCACAGGGAGGCCAGTCTTGCTTCTGTCCCAGTGGGGATGGGATGGGGGCACAGAGTGCAGAGGGATGCTGCTCGCTGGGCCCACAGAGGCCCTGACAGCTCCAAGGCCTGGGCTGGCGGCTGCCTGCTCGTCCTGGCCCTGTCCTCTGCAGGCTTCTCCCCTGCTCTCTGAGGGCCTGGGTGGGGCCAGCCACAAGCCTGAGTTTCTGGAGGGGACAGAAGCAGCAAGTATTTTTACAAGGCCAGAGACAGGCAGCCCCCTCTCATGATATCCTGATGGGAGGCCCAGTGTCTTTCTTGGCTCCTCTTGGGCTAGGGTTGCTTGGCTGCTGGTAGCCCCTCCAGGTCCTACCATATCTGGTCCCCAGGCATGAGCCTTCCTTCTACCTACTGCATCTCTGACCTCAGCTGAAATCGTTCAGACACAAATTGTTCATTTCTAGATTGCACTTGCCCTCCTTTCCTCCTGCCCTGGGAGTGGTCTCTTCTGGCTCAACTCCTCAGGGCTTCTCCCACACCACTCCAGCGGCGGAGAGGAAAAGGCATGGCTGCAAGTTCAGGCCTAGCTTAACCTGCTCCCTGCATGACGTTGGGCAGACACCTGACCTCTCTCTGCCTTGCTCTGCTCATCTGTCAAATGGGCATACTTTCCTCCTTATCCTCTTTAAAACACAGCCCCCAGGAGGAAATGAAGATAGTGTGTTTTTAAAATTCATATCCTGCTCCATTCCACAATGCATTTGTGGCAGCTTCTAAAAATACCTGCGATATAAAAAGATAAAAATAAATAATATGTGAAATCACTTTACAATTACACCATAAACTTGTTTTCCTTACTGTTACTCATAGCAGGGTGGAAGTGATAGTAGATATATTCCCAGGCTCATTTCTGATTCAACCTTGGCTTCAGAGCTGTCGCTGAAAAGCAGGCCTAACGTGGGAAGCTCAGACCTTTGATGCCAGCCGTCTATGTGGCCCTAGTTTGGGTGGCTGAGTGGTGCTCAGCCCTGACTTTTCAGCTGCTCTGGACGTAGGCTTCTACATTGTTATTAATGCTGAACTTCCCCCCTAGGGATCCCCTCTATGCCTGGGCTGGGTGTCCAGACACAGAAGAAAGGGACTGGGTCTCATGCTACCGGGGCTCCCAAAGGGAGTGAAAGGCCCACACTAGGCCTGGCTTGACTTGGGAAAGTTGACTAATCCCTTCTTTTTTTTTTTTTTGAGACAGAGCCTCAAGCTGTCACCCTGGGTAAAGTGCCGTGGCATCACAGCTCACAGCAACCTCCAATTCCCAGGCTTAAGCGAGTCTCTTGCCTCTGCCTCCCAAGTAGCTGGGACTACAGGTGCCTGCCACAACGCCCGGCCATTTTTTGATTGCAGCCGTCATTGTTGTTTGGCAGGCTCGGGCTGGATTCGAACCCGCCAGCTCAGGTGTACATGGCTGGCGCCTTAGCCCGCTGAGCCACAGGCGCCAAGCCACATTTAAGAGGATTTAAATTAAGAAGAACTGAAGCTCAGTGTGCCAAGACCAGAAGGACAAATGGTTATTTTGCTTCGCACAGGAAAGAAGTTAATGCTGCTTGGCATTTGCCCTTCCTAAGCAATCATGCTGGTGGAAATTCCTTCTTGGGAAATGTCCACCACTCACCCAGACTTTTATCTTGCCAGTGGCATGAAGCAAAATACTCAGGTTTATCTTGGCTGAGATCAAGAACTTTTAAAGAATCACATCCATTGTCTGACACAGAAAGCTCCAGAAAAAGTCATTATTAACGTAATTGGTTCTAAGAATTAACAGCTTTTTTCTCTTTTTTGTTTTTTCTTTTTTTTTTTTTTTCTGAGTAGGATTTTTTGTTTTATTTTGGCTCATCATAAGGATGCATACGATTAGGGTACATTCTTTGCATTTGTAAGGTAAAAAGAGACTGATTTGTAGTTTAATCCTTCAGCCAGAGGGTAGTCCCATACCCCTACATTGTGCCCGATAGGCAGAGTTTATCAAATCCCCTCTCCGCCCTCTTGCTTACCCTTTCTTGAGTTTTATTCTTTTCTTTTTTTCCAACTATCATGTTTTATGTACTTAACTTTTAAAACACTGCCATGAAATTTAGTCCTGAACTAGGTAGATTACTGAGGTTTTGTTCTCATGGAGGCTACAGATTTCAGTGGCAGCCTCTGGGACACCTGGTAGCTCACTCTTTAGATTAAGGATATAAACTGAAATACCAACAGAGGTCAGGAAAAATAAATGAGCAAAGCCCAGAACATCAAGGAGCATTAGGGGGGCAATGGCTGGAACTGTAGCCACCTTGAGAACATGGGTCTCATCCACACAACTGTTCCTGAACTCCAGAAAATTGCCTTCATGGGGAAATGCAATCTCAACATTGCCAGTTCTGATTTTTCTGAAACTTGCCAGGTTCTTATAATTTTTAAGAGAAGCTGGAAATTTGGATTTTACATAAAAATAATTGGCAACAAATTCAATAAAAATAAAATCAACACAAGTGCAGGTCAAACACAGGCATGTGTAGTTTCTGATTTCTACCTAGTGTTATCCCCTCCAGAATTTACAATACCATGCATTATTACACTGTGTACCAGGCAGTAAAAAATTAAACCAAAAACATAGTGGCTGAACACAACAGAAGATTATTTCTTGCTCACATAACAGTTCATGATAATTCCAAATCAGTTGGCATGATGGAGACAGAGACTTGGTACTAGTGGGGGGCCTGCTCCATACAATCATTTGGGAGACGATTCTATTGTGTTCACCCATTTGTGTGTGTGTGAATATATATGTATATTTCAAAAGCAAAGGCACAATAAATGTAGTGAACATCTGTCTTTTTTCTTTTCTTTTAAAGACAGGGTCTCAGTCTGGCTCAGGCTGGTCTCGAACCTCTGAGCTCAGAGCAATCCATCCACCTCAGCCTCCCAGAGTGCTAGGATTATAGGCGTGAGCCACCATGCCTGGCCTTTTTTTTTTTTTTCTTTGAGATAGAGTCTCATTATGTTGCTCTCGGTAGAGTGCCTTGGTGTCACAGCTCACAGCAACCTCCAACTCTTGGGCTTCAGCGATTCTCTTGCCTCAGCCTCCCAAATAGCTAGGACTACAGGCACCTGCCACAATGCCTGGCTATTTTTTTGTTGTTGTTGCAGTTGTCATTGTTGTTTAGCTGGCCTGGGCTGGATTTGAACCTGCCAACCTCAGTGCATGTGGCCAGCACCGTAACCACTGTGTTACAGGTGCCGAGCCATCTGTTTTTTTGTTTGTTTCTTTGTTTGTTTTTAGTTTTTTGCTTTCCCAATACCTTTTTTCTCCGGTTTTCCTTTGAGGAAAAACCTGTCTGTCCCCCATTTAACATGCTGTTTGACCCATACCTTCCTCCAGGAGCAGGCAGGTGACCTAGTCCTGGCCAATCAGAGTCTCCCTGCTGTGGCCACAGTGCCTGATTCGGGGATAAACATGTTCTAAGAAGTCAAACAGACTAACTGCAGGAACTTCCTATGTGATGTGTTAGGTCACTTGTGAGGAGAAAAAAGACATCTGCTGGACTTGAAGATTAAAAAGAGGAAATAATGCAAGAGACATGAAGCTTATAAGTAGAAACTTATACTTATGAAGCTGAAACAAGAAAACAGAGTTACCTGATGGAAGGAAAGTCTTCCCTCCTTTAACATTACTTAAACCTCTGGATCTACCTTTAGATAGATCCCTTTCGTTGTTGCCCTTATTTTGTTTAAGTCAGTTTGAGCTGGGTAATAAAAGCAATCAACTAGTATATCCTATGATGAAAAGTCAGCATTGACAACGTATTTACTGTTTCTGAGGGAAGCTCAGGAGCTTTTATGAAGGAGATACAAAGCCATAAATGATAAATCACAGTACTGAGTACTCAACAAATGTGAGCTCTGCCATGTCCTATCAAAAAGTTTACACAGGCCAGTGCCTCACACCTTTAATCCTAGCACTTGGGAGGCCAAGGCAGTTGGATTACCTGAGCTCATGGGTTAGAGAACGGCCTGAGCCAGAACGAGACCTTGTATCTTAAAAAAAAAAAAGCCATGTATTTTGGCAGGTACCTTAGACCCAGCAACTCGGGAGGCTGTGGCAATAGAATTACTTGAGCCCAAGAGTTTGAGGTTGCTGTGAGCTATGACGCCATGGCACTCTACTGAGGGCAATGAAGTGAGACTTTGTCTCAAAAACAAATAAACAAAAAAAGCTTTATACACATTAGTTTCAGAAAATCCCACAACCCCGTGACATAGATTAGCCCTACTTTAAGGGCATAGGCATTTGTTTATAGAGATAAGGGCATAAAACTAGCAAGTGGTTAAATCAAATCTTCATTCTATAAACTTCAAAGACATAGGTCTCACTTCTGCTGTTGTAATATCTTGGGGGATGTTTCCTCACAGAGGACATTGGTCAAAAAGAGTAGTAATAGTATTTTTATAAGATGTTGCACAGAATAGGACTATTTTTTCCACTTATTTGAATGACAATACTCTCTCTAATTGAAGATTTTACCTAGACTGAAGATAAGAAAACTAAAATCAGGGCCAATGCTAGTCTCTGAACAAATTCAGCCTCATTTCAGAGACGATGATCATACTTGTTCAGCCTAGTTCTTTTGTGCAGTGTGCTAAGCACACACCCAGACACAGTAGCCCCAACTTCTGTGAGTTTAATAAATTGCTCAATACCAGAGACCTGGAAAATGACACAGCCAGAAGTACAACTGAGATCTCCAAATATCCATGACAGAATCAGAAACAATACAATGAGTCACTGTCTTTCCTCTGGTATATCTTACACTGTTTGGTGCGACAAATGTCTGCATCATGTATTTGATCCAAATAAACTGCAAGGAATAAAGGCAGCCAGGGGTGATGGAGAAATGCAAACCTTCACCGTTACAAACCTTCACCGTTGTAATCTCACTTGCTTCTTTTGTTTTGCCTGTGGCTTTGAAAACATTGATTAAATGTCTATGCCTTAATCTGTAAAGTGGGAATAAATATCTACTTCAGTAGGTACAAACAAATGGCAGGGCTTCCTTTCCAACTATGCCCACCTCCCATACTCTCTACAGGAAGACTTTCCAGACAAGGTATACTCTGTGGGAGTAGCCAGCAATGAGGTCACCATAATTCCCCATTCTGATTAATGAAGAGCCTTCAAAGCTCAGCGGAACTGTGGCTAGTATATTGTGATATATCAAAGACGTTCCTCTCATCCCTCATTTAGATTTTTGAAACCCAGATCATACACTCCACACTGCATTTGTTCCCACAGGACAGAGTTGACCTAGAAGTATAAAATGAGATTCCATGTGATAAGTTTACCAGAGATAGGATGGCAATGATTAGTGAGAGAAGGGATAAAGCACTTCTCAGCTGACATTAGAGGGAAACTGAAAGAGAAAATGGAATAACCAGAAACACTTTTAAATCTGGCAAAATCATAGAGAAGTTCATGAATCTGGTTATATGCTGTTAGTTTGTATTTAAGAAAGGGGCTCGGGGAACCTTCCCAAAGCCCACCATAGCAAATAGCATTTAGTCCTTTTTCTCTAATAAAAAAGATGAAAGAAGAATGTGACTTCTTTAGGAAAAATAAAAAGTATTGACTATTTTTCTTTTTAGCACCTACTATGTTCTGTCTATGGTGTTACATGTAAGACAAACTTATCTTGACTCTGGTAAGCTTATGCTTAGTGGTGAAAGGAGACAAAGAGGAAGGGAAGGTTAATGACTACACAAGACAGAATATTTTTAGTTATCGGACACTTGATAAACTTGAGGGCTACAGAAGTCTATGGAGACCACAGAAGTTTATGGGGCAGAGAACACGTTCAAATCTCTACTTTTCTCTTCCTATCATAGCAGATCCAAATGATGCTCATTGGATGAAAGATTTAAACTTAAGACATGAAACTATAAAAATACTAGAAGAGAGTACAGGGG
Source organism: Perodicticus potto (assembly GCA_963574655.1). Taxonomy (NCBI): domain Eukaryota; kingdom Metazoa; phylum Chordata; class Mammalia; order Primates; family Lorisidae; genus Perodicticus; species Perodicticus potto. Next base: position 50,497 of record CAUYRH010051398.1, read on the forward strand.
AAATGCTTGAAGAAATCGGCCTGGGAGAATATTTTATGAGAAGGACCCTCCTGGCAATTGAAACAACACCAAAAATACATTACTGGAATGTGATCAAACTAAAAATCTTCTGCACAATCAAGAGCACAGTACATAAAGCAAGAAAACAGCCCTTAGAAAGGGAGAAGATATTTACAGGTTATGTCTCCGAAAAAGGTTTGATAACCAGAATCCACAGAGAACTCAAACGTATTAGCAAGAAAAGGACAAGTGATCCCATCTAGTTGTGGGCAAGAGATTTGAATAGAAACTTCTCTGAAGAAGATAGGCGCATGGCCTACAGACACATGAAAAAATGCTCATCATCCTTAATCATCAGAGAAATGCAAATCAAAACCACCTTCAGATATCATCTAACTCCAATAAGATTAGCCCACATCACAAAATCCCAAATCTATAGTTGTTGTCATGGATGTGGAGAAAAGGGAACACTTCTGCACTACTGGTGAGAATGCAAACTAATATGTTCCTTTTGGAAAGAAGTTTGGAGATCCCTTAAGAATCTAAAAATAGATCTGCCATTCAATCCTTCAATTCCTCTACTAGGCATATGTCCAGAAGACCAAGAATCACTTTATAATAAAGATATTTGCACCAGAATGTTTATCACAGCCCAATTCATAATTGCTAAGTCATGGAAGAAGCCCAAGTGCCCATTGACCCATGAATGGATCAATAAATTGTAGTATATGTACACCATAGAATATTATTCAGACTTAAAAAGATGGAGAGTTTACCTCCTTTATGTTTACATGAATGGAACTGGAACATATTCTTCTTAGTAAAGTATCTTAAGAATGGAAGAAAAAGTATCCAATGTACTCAGCTCTACTATGAAACCAACATTTAAGCACCCACACTTTCTCATGAAAGCTATAACCCAACTACAATCCAAGATAAAGGGGAAGGGGGTAGGAGGGGAGGAAGGGTGGAGGGAAGGTAATTGGTTGGACCACACCTATGTGAATTTTACAGGGTCAAATCTACTAAGTGTAGAGTATAAATGTCTTAACATAATAATTAAGAAAGTGTGGTGATGGCTATGTTAACCAGTTTGATGTATTTCCAATTGTATATGAAACCAGCACATTATACCCAATAAATGCATTAATGCACACAGCTATGATTATGTAATTAAAAAATAAAACAGATTGGGGGGAGGAGCCAAATGGCAGTCTGCAGCCAGCTTTCTGCAGAGGTTACCATCCTGAAGGAGAGTTAAAGGACAGAAATTTAGCAAGAAAGCTGATGGTTTGGATCTGAGCCAAAAGAGAAGGTCAAAGAACGCACATCAATCCTGCTGGGGCAACATGTGACCCCAATGATGCAAACAAAAGGTACAGAGCACATTGTGAAGCAGATGGAGGTCCCCTCCCCCATGAGAATGGCTTGCAGTATACTCTATACCTCCATACAAACAAGCGAGCAGAGTTCAGATGTCCTCCCACTCTGCCATCCCCGGGAGAGACCCTCTAAAAACCGGACCTCCTTCCCCTACTAGGGTGCCATGTCACTCTCCTACCAGGCATAAAACTGCATAAAACTGTATATATTTTCTACCTGCAAGTTTGAACTCCCGACACTCCCCTCCACTCTCATCCTGAGGTCTGGAGGCCTGTCTCCCACAGAGTCCAGATTCTTGGACATTTTCTTGAGGGTTGTGGAAGGGCACGGACTGTTGCTGATCTGTGCTAATTATCCAGCTTGGGAGTGTTGAGAGGAAAGTGAGCTGAGAGGAGGCTGTGATGGAAAGGCAGTCCCCTGAGGCACGGAGCTGTAGCCACAGCTGTGGGAACAATGGCAATGGGGCTCGCACCCCTGGGGATGTTTTGAGGAGACACTTCCAGTCTCTCTGGGCAGCCAGGGGAAGCCAGCTAGCTTCTCCAATGGCAGGCACTGGTGGAGCGCAACCAAGGTGCAGGCGCTGGGAGTAAACTGTATGCCTGAGGTAGTACTGGCCAGGGCAGAGCACAGGACCGATTCCCAGGGCATAGACTGCTTTACTCAGCTTTAGACACACCTTGCCCTCAAGAGATGAAAGATGAGACAAAGGGCTGGAACTCACAGACTTAATCAGACCCATTTCCAGCCCAATGTCTGATCTACAGGGGAAAGAAACAAATTCTGTGAACTTGTTCTGTTCTATCAGCAACATCAATCCAGGGACAGGGTTGGAACTGAGTGAATTGCCCCAGCCTCTATTACGTACCCAGGTTGTCAGGCTTCACCTTCCCCTGCCAAACAGTGGCAGAGAGTGGCGGACTGGCTGAGGTGCCACAGACCTCCTTATGACACAGGCAGGTGCAAACCTCTGGAGCATCTGCTCATTGGAGAAAATGGGATCACAGCCTAGTGGGGTTACCAGAGACTGGGTATGGCAGAGGAGCAAGGAGGGGGAAGGAGGCATCAACCTTCCCAGACAAATCTACTTGCTCGGGGGGCCGTCCTGAGCTCACAGAGCACTGGAGCGAGTAATACGAGAGCTGTCAGCAGACCCCTGCTATCTAGTTGCCAGAGACTTTTCAACTCTTCCATTTGAGGCTGGTACTGGCTGTGACAATTGACCCTTGGGACCTCTTCAACTGGGCCAATCACTGAAGACTTTCCAAAGTGGTACCCTGGGTGTGTGGTAGTGGGAAAGTTTGATTTTCCTTTTCCAATTGTTGACTCTGGGACGCATGGTGAATTAATTGCTGGTATTTCTTCACAGCTCAGACTTCAATCCAGAGTAACTGATTCTCTAGGGTAAGACAGAGACCAGCTGAAAATAAGACAGAGCCACTTAACCCCACCACACCAAGAAGGCCCCCAGTTTTGTAAGCAGTAGCACTGTACGGGTCCTTGGCAAAACTCTAGGGGAAAAGATACAGACAGTAGTCCCAGCTTTCAGTCAAACACTACTCCTAGAACCCCCAACCCAACTTGCCCTTATCTACTCATCCAGCCAAACGGTGTAAAATAATCATGGGGTGGAATCAGCGGAAAAGCTCTGGAAACATGAACAACCAGAGTAGATCACTCCCCCACCGGAACAATTTGGCAGACACAAATGACGATCCTATGCATAAACAGATGGCTGAGATGTCAGAAATTGAATTCAGAATTTGGATTGCAAACAAGATTAATAAAATAGAGGCAAAGTTGGATTTATAAATTCAGGGTGCATTTCAAAAATTGTCTCAAGAAGTGAAGGAATTCAAAGACCAAATGATCAAAGATTTTGACACATTGAGACAGGAAGTTGCAGCCCTCAAAGATCTGAGAAACACAGTAGAATCCCTCAGCAACAGAATGGAGCAAGCAGAAGAAAAGATTTCTGACATGGAAGACAAAGCTTTCAAATACTCCCAAACCTACAAAGAGGAAGAGAAATGGAAGGCAAAAACAGATCATTCTCTCAGACAGCTCTGGGATAACTCGAAGAAAACCAATATTCACCTTATAGGGACACCTGAAAATGACGAAGTGGTGTCACAAGGCACAGAGTCTCTTCTTTATGAGATTATGAAAGAGAACTTTCCAAACATGCCAAGGATTCTGAAATTCAGATAGCAAACAGTTTCAGAACCCCAGCATGACTCAACCCGAATAAGACATCCCCCAGGCACATCATAATTAAGTTCACTAAAGTTAATATGAAGGAGAAAATTTTGAAAGCAACAGACACAAGAAATCTATAACCTACAAGGGGAAGAATATTAGAATAACTGCAGCTCTCTCTGATCAAATCTTCCAAGCTAGAAGAGAATGGTCATCGATTTTTAATCTCCTAAAACAAAATAACTTTCAACCCAGGATCTTGTATTCAACTAAACTGAGTTTCATTTATGATGGCGAAATTAGTTTAACGACATCCACATGTTGAAGAAATTTGGTGTAACTAAACCAGCTCTCCAGGATACTCTCATACCTATTCTCCATAATAACCAGCATAATCCTCCAATGCAAAAGTAAACTCATGTTCTCTCAAGATGGCGGTGGAGACGGTCCCTTAGCCCATCTCTCCCAGGTCATCAGGTGAGAGGGAGGAAGCTCTGGATCTTTCCCTGTATGAATTATTGGAGTCGATGGATGGCTGGAGATACACAGCGATTTGGTGGATTGTTGTGTTTGAAATATAGTTCATAACTGCGGAAACTGCTGTAAACTGTTTCCCCCAGCCCAGCGGAGGGGCAGCTGGCCCCTCCCACAGGGAGGACAGCAGGTCGCAACTCACAAAACCTAACTGGAGAAAATTCCACCGAAGCGTGGATCTCAGAGTATGACGACCAGAAAGGGGTGCTTCTGGGGTCCACGGAGAGCTGGGCAGCTGGGCAGCTCAAGCAAGAGCAGAAGGGAGGAGGGGACCCTGCCGGGAAACAGATGTATTGGAATGTCCAAAATGGCTAGCGCCTTTTCCCCAGATCATTGAGAGTAGTTGATCCATCAGTGCTATCTCAGGTGGGGAATCCTGGTGAGGTCTGACTATGCAGGGGACGCAGGAAAATGGGATGTGGAAAAGTCACTTTGAGCTGTGGAAATTGGCGAAGAGGGCCCCCATGCACTTCAGCTGGAGAAAAAGTGGCAGTTTAAAGTGGCAACAACAGCCCCGCAGAAGCTCCATCCCCTCCAGCCACTGCAGGCTTTTGCGATCCCCTCTCCTGCAGCCATCGCGAGCCACACCCCCCCACAGCTGATTATAATTGCCAGGTTGCGAGAGAGCGGGTGGGCAGAGCGGAGAGTTTTGGGATGAGTGGACCCCTGCACCAAAGTTGGAAGTCAGATGGGAATGTCGTTTGGAGCTGAACACCCAAAATAAAGCACCTTTTCCAACGCAAACCAGTGGAGAAACTCCAAAAATGGCAACTGGTCAGATAGAGTGGTTTCCATAGTAACAATATAAATGCTGAATCACATATAAGCCTGGGAACCACTCACAGGGCCATCTGGTGTCCACAAAGTATATTGCATTATAAATTTATTCCACTTAAGTTGATATCAACTGCATACATAAAGACCTGTATTTCTATATATATACAAGAACAATATTTTTTGAGGTTAGTGTTTTTTTCTTTTTTTTTTTAATATCCTTTTCTCAGAGGTGCCATTGATAAATAATTTTTTATTTCACTTTCTTTCCTTAGGCTTTTTTTATTACCTTCTATTTTCAATTGTACATTTCTTTTTCTCCCCAGTTTTAATTTCTTTGTTCTCTCTCCCCTTCCTCTTCTTCCCTTCTTATAGCTTCTAAGAGTGCTTACATCATATTTGTTAGAGGCTTTTCTTTTTCTCTTTTCTCCAGTATTTTACAGGTATCATTTTTATTGTAGAATTCTTTTTTTTTTTTTTTGATTTTTGTTTTTTGTTCTTTGCTGTTGTTGTTTGATTGTTTGTTTGTTTGTTATGTTTTGTCTGTATGCCGATGTTTCTGACAATGGGTGCATCTGTGGGCTTGTGTGTCTGGTAGCCCTTTTACGAGTGTATTAGCCCATTTGGTCTCAATGTGATTGGTGTTGTAAATGTTTTCCTTACCACCTTGATCATTCAGTCCACTCCCTACCCCAGACTGGAAGTCTAGAACTCCAACTCATCCAGAATCCAGATTGTCTGCATTTATGAGCTAGGACTGGGCGTTGCATAGATGGTGGCTGTACTGCTTTGCTGCTCCTGTGTATCCAGTAACTGTACAGGAAGACATAGATGGAAAGGGGACCATCCTGGCCCAGAGATAAAGAGTATCTCAGCAGCAGACAGAGGCAAGTGTTCCCACACAGCAGGTGGAGGCTCAGAAGCTACTGAGGTGCACAAACCTAAGAGGAGGCACCTTCTACCCAACTTCAGCATTGGTAGAGTGATCCTGCTGTGGCCTAAAATTGGACAGTCATCTCCCCATCTCTGTGACCTTCCAGAGGGAGCCATACCTCGCCCTAGGAATTCCAATACTGCAAAGCAGCAACAACAAAAGTGCAGTGGCAGAGGGAGAAATTCTTCTTGCTGCCTGGATATCCTCAGGTTTGGAACAAGCTCAGGTGGAACTTTCTTTAGCTGCCATTGAGCACCTGAGGCAGATGAACACAAGCCTCCCCTGCTGGATGGTGATACACTGTGGTAACTTTGAGGAGGCAACGACATCATTTTGATTTCGGCAAGTGCATTTGTCCATTTGTTTTTGGGGGGGCAGAACAGGGACACAGAAACTGGGTTAACAAAGTCTGCTAGAGAGACTGGGGTGACCAAGTCAGGGTTTGGGGTGAAAGATGGCCAAGGTGAGGTAAAAGGCACCAATCCCCAGGCTCTAAACCTCATACTGGATGGGCATTTCTTACTCCTCTGAGCTCCGAAGGCACTCAAACCACACTCGAGCTTCCAATAGCCCGTAACTTCTAGTTGCTGGAGCCCTCCAGAACCTCCCAGCCAGAGAGTGGGGGGCTGTTGGGGACAATTGGTCTGGAACTCTTCAACTGTACAAATTATTTGAGGACCTTCCAAGGTGGGTCCCAGGCTTTTCTGTAGTGGAAAGGATTGATAGTCCTCTTCCAGATACTACTGCTGGGGGAAGGAATGTCCTAGGTGCTTGTATTTCACTGAACCTGAGTCTGCACTCCAGGGTTACTGAAACACTAGGATCCAACAGAAATCAGCTGGATACAAGACAGAGCCACCTACCCCCACTACACTAAGTAGGCCTCTTTAGTCACACACTGTAGTATTGTACAGGCACTCTGCAAAATTGTTGAGGAAAGGCTGCAGTCACCATCCTTGTTCCTAGGTGGAGGGCTGGTCAACCACAACTGTAGAAGGTTCCAGTCCAATTTCACTGACCTGCTCATATAGCTAAAAACTGAAAAACAATCATGGGGTGGAACCAGCGGGAAAACTCTGGCAACATGAATAAACAGAACCGTGCAACTCCCCCCAAAAATGACAAATCATCCAATCCAGACGATCCCATTGACAAACAGATAGCGGAGATGTCTGAAATCGAATTTAGAATCTGGATTGCAAACAAGATTA
>CAUYRH010051399.1:0-29245 GCA_963574655.1 Perodicticus potto
AACACACGTGCATGCACACTCACACATACACACACAGACGCCTGCACACGACACCGGGGAACACACGTGCATGCACACTCACACATACACACACAGACGCCTGCACACAACACCCGGGAACACACGTGCATGCACACCCACACATACACACACAGACGCCTGCACACAACACCCGGGAACACACGTGCATGCACACTCACACATACACACATGGACGCCTGCACACAACACCTGGGAACACACCTGCATGAACACTCACACATACACAAACAGACGCCTGCACACAACACCTGGGAACACATGTGCATGCACACCAACACAGGAACACACAGACACCTGCACACAACACCCGGGAACACATGTGTGTGCACACCCAACACATACACACACAGACGCCTGCACACAACACCTGGGAACACACGTGCATGCACACTCACACATACACACACAGATGCCTGCACACGACACCCGGGAACACACGTGCATGCACACTCACACATACACACACAGACGCCTGCACACAACACCCGGGAACACACGTGCATGCACACCAACACAGGAACACACATGGCCTTGCACACACAGAGCAACTCTAAGGAAACAACAAGTGTGAACAACACTTAGTGGAAAAGAGTTGACTCCTATGAAAACAATGCAGGTGGTGTCTGTGAGGCTGTTTTCTATGAACTAATTGTGAGTGTCTGAGGTACAGCTACTGGGTATATGATCAGACAGAAGAAGGGGCTAGGGCCGCATGGAATCCTGAGTTCTGTATTTACAACCCAAAATTCTCTGCTGTATTTTGTCAGTGCCGGGCCTTTTAGATAAGAGTATGTGCTAACCGGCATAGACCGTGTAGAAAGCAGACTGCTATTAAATCCAGGCTCCATCTCTTACTAACTCTGTGATGAACAGAAAACATTTCTGTGTTCCAGGCCTCAGTTTTATTATCCGGGAAATGGGGCTGATAGCATCATCCCTTTGCAAGGGCTGTTGTGAGGATTCAATAAGATAATGCCGAGCCCGGCCCACAGTAAGTGCTCGGGAAGTATTTGCTGATAGAAAGAAGCCCTGTGCAGAACTCCGCTGCCCCAGACACGCTCTATGAGCCCTCCACATACAAAAGCCACGGTGGTATCATTGTTTCAACATGTCCTTGTTCCAAACACCGAAATGAAATCTCACACGTCAACCAGAATATCTCCAGGGTCTTTGTTTCTCGGAGCTGGGCTGATATGATCCAAGGTCACATAATTTTGTTTCTTTTCTTTGCCTGTTTCTGTTCTCTATGGATCAACAAAAGAGATAACTACTGTGCCTGGATTTCATGTTTTAATAATTTTAATAATGCACAGGAAATTGAATGGCTTAGGGACTCAAGCGTCGGAGGGGCCAGACTTCACTGTCAACAGACCAAGTGGAAGGAGGAGATTCAAGGGCAGGAAAGAGAAGGGCCCAGGGGGCGGGCATGGCATGATTTGAGGGGCTTCAATAATCTAAATTAAATTAAACTTCATCAGTGCTCTTTTCACTCCAAACAATGACTTGAAATAAGGAATTTAGTCCATTGTATCCCCAGTTAGTACAAAGTTGGGTCCCTGGCCCCACAGCCGCACTGGCCCACCTGCTGCCAAAACACACCCAGTGGCTGTCCCACCTCCCAGCCTTGTACTTGCTGTTGCTTCTGCTCAAGAAATCACACGCCCACCACTTCCTCCACATTCAGCCTTGACAGGGGTCAGAGGAGCCCCCTGCCCACATGCTCTCTAGCTATAGACGTCCCCACCCTGTGTCTTAACAGCACTGTCACCATCTGAAAAGATCTCATTTACTCGCCTGCTCCCCTGTGTTACGGTGACTATACAGAGTAAGCCCTATGAGAGCAGGTATCTCGTCTTTCCCATTTACCTCTCTCTCTTCCAAACACCTAGAACATGCCAGGCCTGGAGCATCCATAGACACTTAGCAAATCCTTGTTTGGTGAGAGAATGAATGAATGATGAGTTTGTCACTATCCAATAAGGTTGCTGCCTTTTCAAGTTCAAGCAGGTGAACTGGGCACAAATCCTCAAGCCTGTGTGCTCCTGATGCCCTGAACACGAATCAGATCATTTACTCTTGTTTCCCTTTAGAAGCCAGGCTTCCTGGTCAGACTCAGGATGCCTTGAGGGCAAGGTGGGTGCTTGGTGCTTCTCTGCATCCTCCACAATGCTTTGTTCTTGGCCAGCTTTCAAAAGATATCCCAGGATTAGACCCGAATGGACTGGCTTGGACGAGGTCATGTGGGTTTGGGGTGGGGTTGCACTGTCCTGAGACCAGGTAAGCTGCATCATCATCTAGAAAGTTAGGTGACTTTTAGGGTATTCCAAATAGCACACTCCTTTATCAACAGCAGCTCTTTGGTCTCTGCACAGCCCAGATGACTTTCCCACTCACACCCACCTCTGGAGAACTCCTACTCATCCTTCTATTTGTGTCACTTCTTCCATGAGGCCTGCTCTGATTTCTTCCTTGCTGCCCCACTCCCATCCTCAGCCCAAAAGTTGATCCTCCCATCTCAACTACAGCACAGACTCCCCAGTGTCCAGTTCAGCTTTTTTAAGTGACAAGCCACACAGAGAGAGAAATTGTTTTTAGAGTAAATTATTAAAGTAACTATAAAATGAGGTAGAAGAACATCTAAGAACTAGACACAGATAAAAGTTACATGCTTAGAATCCATGTTCCCCTGCTGCGAGGCAGGGACTCTCATCTTCCTGGATCCAGCCCCAGTCTAGTGTCAAATCTCACACCCAGAGGCCTCAAAAAACACACATTGGCTGCAGACATAGGACAAGGCCACTGAGGGAAGGAGAACTAGACTTGGAGGTCATCCCAAAGGCCCAGGAAGGAGGCAGCTCTAGGCTGATGCTTTGAAGAGTAGCAAACTCATATTGACTCTACCAACACTGATTGAGGACCCCCGACACCCTGTGTTCTGTCCTCAGTACCAAAGGGCAACATTGAACTAACCCTTCTAATGGGAAGAAAGACATTAGCAGATTAAAAAAATAGATATTCGCTACAGATAGTCCCTGACTTACAATGGTTCCACTTACAACATTTCAACTTCACGATGGTGAACTCCAAGCATGTCTAAGGCAGGCCAGTCTCCACTGTGATGTTCAGTAGATTAGGGTAGATTGTTATCTGGCAATATTTTTGACTTCTGATGGGTTTGTCAAGGATGTGACCCCTTCGTAACTCAAGGAGCATCTGCAAGGTCAAGGGCAAACTGCTGTGGAGAGAAGAAAGTGGAGTGATAGGATTGGGGAGACGAGAAGTTACTGGGCATGGTGGTCAGGACAGCCTCTCAAGGGAAACTTTAGGGGACAGCCCTGACTGTGATGGGAAGAGAGAGAGTGTCACTTGGCAGTTCCCCAGGGAAAGAGCCTTTCAGAGGGGGGGAAGAGCAAATAGGACGGACATGAGTTTAGCCTGTTAGAAGAAGAATTGGGGGCCCTTGTGATAGTCGGAGGGAAGGAGGCAGGAGAAGGAGCAGAGGAAGTCCCCACATGATGTGGGGGAGCTGACATCCGAGTCACACTCCTTGTGCATTCAAATTATACTTGGTGTATATTTTAGTATTTTTGAGTATTTGACAGCAGTTATTAATATTCTAACATCATGAAATCCTTTAGAAAAATGCTTTAGACAGAAGCAATTCTCTGTATTGGACATATGTCCTCTATTGATTAGGGTATAAGAATTTTAAATAAGAAATCTCATCCCCCCTCACCCTGACCTCCTGATCTATTGGCAAAAATCCTAATTTGTCCGGATACTAATTTCCTATAGCAGTGACTCACGCCTGTACTCTTAGCGCTCAGGGAGGCCAAGTGGGGAGGATCACTTGAACTCAGGAGCTCAAGAACAGCCTTTGCAAGAGTGAGACTCCTGTCTGTACAAAAAACATCCAAGCCCCTTTCCTGTTCTGCCACATAACCTTTGGTGATGATTTCTAACCCTTCCTTGTAAAAGGACCAGAGCTATGAAAAGGAGCACTAAATCCAAAGACCAGAGAATGGCCCCTTTTATTCCAAGTAGCTGATCAGAGCACTTGGAAAATAGGATAACTTCCCTGTCCCCGGAGTCCTGATGGAAGGAGTCGGGCTCACAAAGGAACCCACAGGATCTCCACACTAAGACCGTGGTCTGCCCTGTTTACGAGCTTATTCCGTCAAGGCCTGTTGGGTTTGGTTTTGTGCGAGGTTTAACAGGATTTCAGGGGGTGGTCTCTTTGGATTTTTTTCCTTCTTTTTCTCTTTTCATGCTTAAAAATACCCCATGATACCAAAGAAACAACCGGTGCCTGAGAAGATTAGAATTCCACGCAATGTAATTCCCTTTCACACACATGTTGAAGGGTGATGGGTCATTTTAGAGTTGTGATTTTCTTCACAAAAGCCAAAAAGCTGAGGACTTGGGTTCAATAAAACTGGCTATGAATGAAGAATGATCTCAGGGACCCCACCCTGAGGTTCTAGTTTCAAACCCTAAAAACCCAAAGCACAACGTTTATAAAAGCAGAGCGATAGAGCATTCAGTCAACTCTTGGGCCACAGGGTACAGATAAGGGAAAACACACTGGGTCTCTTTAGGCTCATCTTTTCTGCATATGTGTGTGTAGTACAATGGCTCACAGCGTATTTATTATTGTCTTATGAGGAGTCTTGAAAAGTTAAGGGGTTAATTTGGGGTTGCACAATGATCGAAATTATTAAAAGGCTAATTTTTTAAAAATAGAATCATTACTGGACAGGCATAGTGGCCCACGCCTGTACTGTTAGCGCTCGGGGGGATCACTTGAACTCAGGAGCTCAAGAACAGCCTGAGCAAGAGTGAGACTCCTGTCTCTACTAAAAGTAGAAAAATCGGCCCAGTGTTGTGCCAGGTGCCTGTAGTCCCAGCTACTCGAAAGGCTGAGGCAGGAGGATTGCTTAAGCCCAGGAGTCTGAGGTTGCTGTGAGCCAGGCTGATGCCACAGCACTCTAGCCTCGGCAATGGAGTGAGATTCGGCTCTGTCTCAAAAAAAAATCATTACAGTCATACAAACATTAAATGAGTATGTGTTGATGGTTTTATTTAAATCAGTAATTAATGAGAGAACCAGGGAGGTTTTTAAACCAATTCAAAGGGGAAGTCCAAAGACCAGATACATTTATGGGCTATTAGGATTGCTGGAATGCAATTGATCAATAAAGTCAAAGCTAGAGTCTTCCATAATGGAGTCTGTTCATCCCCTCCTGGACATAATGTACATTTCTACGGACAGGAATTGTTTGCATTGCTTTGAGTTTCCTACAAATCAGCTTCTATCTACACAGCATTTTAAAATAGTCTAGCTAAAGTCAATAAAAGGCAAAGACTGCCTCGTTGATGAGCTAATCAAGACACCCACTAAATTTCAAAATCTTTCCCATTTTTTCTTTACAGGGACTGCAGAGCCCAAGATGCTATAACTCTCACCACATGCAAGACAGTCCCATGTCATAAATAACCATCCTGCATCCGCCACGACTTTTAAATGTCCTCTGGATATGCCCACAGATTAAAACTCTGTTCATAATTAAGTGAGCCTCAAACCAAACTCCACAGGAACACAAAGCACTTTTTGCATCTTTTAATGTATGCTGAATGGGTCTTACTTTGGTATCCACCCCTCATCTGTTAGTTCCTGTGTTTCTTAGACAAGGTGGCCTCTGATTGTCTTGCTGCTTTTAAATCCAGACTTATTCTTCAACAGGAGGAGCAAACATCTCACTGATTTTTTACACCTTACAGTGCAGCTCTTCCCAGACACACATTTGTTCTATGTACATTTTGTATAATTCTACTGTTTTGTGATTTTTATTATAAGCAATATTTTACAAGTTAGTTTCCTATTACAGTTAAGATAATAGTCTGATTTTAAAACTTTCATGTATAGTAGTTCATGGTATTTATGAATTTCATTTCAGGAATGTAAGGAAGCTTTACACGACATCTGTCATGGAGGTGGGCGTTCAGTCAGTCCGGGAGGGTTGAGAACCACGGTAGCCATCGAATGCCACCCTCAAGTGCTTCCCTTTCTCCAATAACAGCTCCCCAGTTCTCTTTGGGGGAGGCAAAGCTTTCTCCACTGGGTACTGTCAGGAGCACCTGCCAATCAAGGTGCTGATCCCTCACAAGGGTGTGGCACTGACCCACACCTGGCCAACCTGCGCTCTCTGAGATGCTGCAACTTAAGTAGCGTGATCAAAACATCAATCAGGGGCAGAGCCTGTGGCTCAAAGGAGTAGGGAGACTCTCTTCTTAAACAAACTGTAGTCAGGTCCTCTAAGCCTTCTTCTTGACTAGACCTCAGCCTTGGCCCTGACCCTGCCAGACCTCCATAGGCCAGATTCAGGAAAAATCCTTCTAAGTCAGGTTAGAGAGAGAGTCCCCCATAGCCCACCTTGATGTCTGACCTCCCTGGCCTGCCCTCAGCAAGAATCCTGCTTGTTTGGGCTGGTAAGACGTCCCTCTTGATGACCTCCCAACCTGCTCCTTAGCTATAAATCCCTTTGTTGTAATCAGTGCTAAACCCAATTCCTCTCCCTATTGTAATAATCTTGACCCCTTTTGCAATAGTCCTGGATAAAGTCTCCCTGTGTCCAGGGCGTGTGTGCACGGTGGTAGTAGTAGAGCCACTGGGGCACAGGACACAAACAACGGGCAGGTTAACTACCACAGATAGGCCTTAGGATAGGATGGAAGGAGGTGCCTAAATCGAATCCTTGTAAAACAAATCAATTCCTAGTTCTGCTTCTTTGCAAAAAAATGATAAATACTTATGTTAGGTGAGCAGCAAACTCCTCATTTTTCTTGTCTCTTAACTTCTGGATTCGCTGTCAGAAGCTTTCCAGAAGCTGAGAGCCCCGGTGCGGCAAAGGTTGTTTTCATTTGCATTTTGAATACGCCAGAGACTGCAGTGCCAATCAGCATGAGAAACTATTTTCTCATACAATCCTTAATTTATGTAAAACAGCATCTAACTCTACTAATCTTTTTATTCATTTGCAAGCTCCTAGCTGGGGCTCTGTCGAGGCTGATGACAACATACTCAGAGGGCTCAGGCGACCTGCAGATGTGGCGGCTTTCTTCTCAAGGTCATGTTCACATGAGACGCCTCCAACTTGTCCATCTTTGGGAATGGCTTCCTCTGCCAAGCCACCCTTGGGCGAGAGCCACGGAGCCCTGTCCCCTAGGTGATTCATTTACTTCGAGCCAAATTGTATAATTCTATGTATTTGACCTCCACTTCTTCCAAATTCAACTCTAAATGTTAAGCTTAACTTGAGTGGATGAGTCCTCTGGTCATTTAACTAGACTTCGGCTGGAGGCCACTGGCCAAGAAACAGACCTGTAAGCATTATTATATTGAATAGCATGTGGTTTTACAAATCACCAGAATATAGAAAGGGCCGAACAAGTATTCCTGGTCCCTGACTGTTCACCTTCAGTCACATCTAAAGGCAATCACTTTTGGTGGCTTCTAAAGTTTAGTATTTCTGAAAGCAAACATCTGAATAATAATAATAATGACCCTCATCCATGGTGTTGCCTGTATCGATAGTGATTTGCTGACTAGTCCTTCGTTACATGAATATTCTAGAGTGTGTTCATTCATTGTCCTGCTCATAGACATTTGGGTTATTTCCAGTTGGAGGCTATTATGAATAAAGCTGCTATGAGCATTCTGGCTTACATCTTTGTGGACATTTATTTTCATTTCTCTTGCATACATATCTTATAGTGGAATTGCTGGCGAGGTATAGTATATTTAATTTTTTAAACTGCCAGATAGTTTTGCGAAGTGGTTGCATCATTTTACATTCCCGCATTCACTGCGTGGGAGTTCCCACTGCCCCACCTGCAAGCTTGTCCAGCTGGGTGCTGACCACCGTAACCCGTGAGGGACTGGGCACCCGGCTCCACACAGACTAATTTGAACCCCCTACCTTAGAAGCAGGAGAGACGCTCTCTGAAGGTAAACTGCACAGATCTGAAGCTCAGCTCGGTCCCTTACTAGCTGTGGAACCTGGGTGAGCTATTGCATTTCTTTGTGCCTCTGCCTCCACATCCATGAAATGGGATTCTGTTAATAACCGAATCTACCCCGTGATATTGAAAGCACCCATTTGAAGAATGCCTTCTATGCAGTAAACCCTCAGCACACTGTGGCTACTGTTATTCTATTCTGGCTTATCCGTGTCATTTTAAGGAATACTCAAACGTCTTTATTTCTTTGTCCATCTGTGGACAGCGTCTTTTGGCTCCCCACTTTGTAGAATAACACTCCTGGAATACAGGTAAAGATATGTGTGTCAGGCACTGTCCAGGGAACATCCTGTCTGAATTAGTATGATATTCATGTCAGACTTCTGAGTCAGCTGTCATTAGCTGTGCCCAGGGCCGAGAGGGGTAAACCGAAGAGCAGTGGGGTGGGATAACTCACCCAAATCCATGGCCCAGAGGTGGCAGAGCCAGATTGGGAACCAAAGTGGAGGGAGCCAGGGCCCCCACCCCTCCCCTCTGCCCCCACACCTGCTCTTTGTCCAGGCCCAGCTCACCCTCGGCCACCTCCCAGCCTGTCAGCCACGCCTGTCTCAATCCATGAAGTCCACGCCATGAAAGTCTGAGGGAAAGTGGGATTACGTTTGAATATCAGATGGGACATCAACCCAGAGGGAAGAAGGGGTGTTTGAGGAGGTTTTCCCTGGCTTGGAACACAGAGACACAAGCTCATCTTGGGTTAACAGCCTATCTAGACGACTTTTCAGAAGTGCATGAGTTTCCAGCACTCTCCACGGCCTGCAGACCCAGGCCCAGCTGCCTCGTGGTCCTCACATCTGTGGGACAGCCCAGGCGGCCTGGCAATGTCACACCAGGCTGTGACGCTGGGATTCTTCTTAGCTCCTCCCTTTTTGTCACTTGCAGCATCAGCTGACAATATGTAGCCCAGAAGAGCTGCCCAGCTGAGCTCAGTTACCACATAGACTCCTGAAAGATAATAAAATGTCTATTGTTCTGAACCACTAAGCTTTGGAGCTATTTGTTATGTGGCTAGGGGTAACTGAGACATGGAGCTTTCAAGAACAAATGTCTTATTTTGTTACATCCCTAATATAAACTACCAGCTGGGTCTTCAAATGCATTCATTTTTCTATGTCCTAAACTTCAAGGCTAACACCCCACAACAACAGGTTCCCTGCCACTCTTGAATAATATCTATATAATTCCTTAATATATTTTTATTCAAATGGGCTTTAAAAATTGGCTCACTTTTCTCGTAGAGTCTGCTACTAAGCACCAATGATAGTAATGATGGGCAAGTATATTGAGTGAGCATTTGCCGTGGGTCACCCACAGGTCTAAGGGCATTCCACATGGTAACTGGTCTAATCTTTATATATCCCTATGAGGAAGATGCTATTATTGTCACCACCTGACAGATGGTGGCAAAGAGGCGCAAAGGTTACCCAAGGACATACAGCTAGAAAAGTGGAGAAGTGAGACTTGATTCCCAATTGTCCAACTCCAGAGTCCAAGTTCTTAACCGTACAACATAGTGCCTCTCTGAAGGACAACAATAATTACAGCTTGCTACATCTCAGACACATGTCTAATTCATTATTAATTAAGTGATTCCTCACTGTATTAATATCTCCATGTTACAGGTGAGGAAACTGAGGCACAGCAGGACCGAGTCGCACAGCTGGGAAGTCCATGGCAAAGTGAGGATCCAGGCCCAAGCATTCGAGCTGCAGAGCCCACGCCTTTCACCATTTCCCTGTGGGTAACAGTAAAATCGTATTCAAATATACACGCAACCACTGGAAAGTAAGACTCCCCCCGCCACTTAACTCATTCATGAGCCACTACTGGTAATTTTGGATGCATCATCCCAGCCCCAGATGCCTCCTATATGGGGGCCCCAGTCTGCTCACCTGGATAGAGCTGCCCAGTGCTGGCAGAACATGATTTCCATCTCGGGAAATAAGGCTGTCTGGGTTTGAATCCTTTCTGAGCATACTCTTCGCCTGGCCGTCACTGAATGCAAGGCCCCTCAGAGCCGGAAGCTGCGCCCATCCAGGACTGTGTCCCACTTGTGGCCTGACTCACCCCTTCCTGACCCATCTGGCCTGACCCATCCCTTCTGCTCGCTTAGTTCAGGCTCTAGTCTTGACAAGATGCCGAGGCAATAGCATTCCGGGTTGCTCCTGGATTTCTACAATCAGGCACATTTAGAGTCCTTGCTCTGTGCTGTAATTACTGACTTTGCTCTGCATTCCAAACTTTCCAACCCCGTGCACACACATGTCTGCTCCCTGCTACATTTTTAAGGAGGTTATTGCAGACTTTGGCTTTCCCAGACATGAAAACAGCTACAAAAATGCAAAGGATCAGTGCCCTCCATTATGTAATCATTTCTGCCTTAAAATCAAGGGAAGGGCAGGTGGGGAGCTCTTTGGGGTCATGGTACTTCATAACTAGGGGAAAGAATTGGGCCTGCAGTAATTCCCATAGAAACGTCTGCTCCCTAAAATCACACAAATGCCTCGTTGTCTCCTGCAGAGGGCCAGAATTTCGTGTTCCGAGTGAGTCAGACTGGACTCCTAGGTCAAGATTTCTACGACTGAGTCCTACAGAGGGATTTACAAGGGAAGATTGATCCCCTTGGCCTTGGGGTAGGGGAGAGAACTCTAAGTCTCTAGAGCAAGTATTTGGACCAGGATCTGTAGTAAGAATCACAGTTTTCATCAGAACACCACATAAGCATGTACACACACACACGTACAAACAAGATGGGGAGGGATATTAGGGATGTTATAGACTAAAAATAAGTGTAAGAGACAGAGTGTGGACTTTCATTGATACCTTATTTTTAAAAATAACTGAGAAAAAAAGTTTATAAGATAATCAGGGAAATTTGAATCCTAAGTGGATATCTGCTAATATTAAAGGAATTGTCGCTAATTATTTTTAGGCAAGATACAGGTATTGTGTTTGTGTTTTAATAAGGAGCCCTTACCTTTTAGAAACACATACTGAAGAATTATGATAAAGTAATACAAGGTTAAGGATTGACCTCAAAATAGTCCTGAAGAAAAAGAAACTAGTATAAGATAATATAAATAGGACAAATTAACCATGCATGTTAAAACTGAGTAATGGGAAAATAAACTGGGGACCCTTGTCCCTTCTACTATCATATGTGTTTGAAAATATCTATAGTGCACTTTTTTATTAAATCATAGCTGTGTACATTAATGCATTTATAGGGTACAACATGCTGATTTTATATATAATTTGAAATACTTATATCAAACTGGTTAGGATAGCCTTCATCTTACTTAATTATTGTGTTAAGACCTTTATACTCTACGCTTAGTATTTGATGTGTACCCTATGTGCACCATAGGTGTGGTCTGACCAATTCCTCTCCCTCCACCGAGCCTCCTCCCACTCCTCTTTCCCCTTCATTCTGAGTTGTAGCTTTCATATGGAAGTGTGGGTGCTTATATATTGGTTGCATAGTAGGGCTGAGTACATTGGGTAATTTTTCCTCCATTCTTGAGATACTTTGCTAAGAAGAATATGTTCCAGTTCCATCCATGTAAACATAAAAGAGGTAAAGTCTCCGTCTTTTTTTAAGGCTGCATAATATTCCCTGGTGTATATATACCACAATTTATCGATCCATTCGTGGGTCAATGGGCACTTGGGCTTCTTCCGTGACTCAGCAATTATGGATTGGGCTGCAGTAAACATTCTGGTGCAGATATCTTTGTTATAAAGTGATTTTTGGTCTCTGGATGTATACATAGTAGAGGAATTGCAGGATCGAACAGCAGGTCTCCCTGCTGTTCTCCAAACCTCTTTCCAAAAGGAACGGATCAGTTTGTATTCCCATGAGCAGTGCAGAAACGTTACCTTTTCTCCACATCCACGCCAACATCTAAAGTTTTGGGATTTTCTAATGTGGGCTACTCTTACTGGAGTTAGATGATTTCTCAAAGAAATTTGATTTCTTTGATTTGAATTTCTCTGATGATTAAGGATGATGAGCATTTTTTCATGTATCTGTAGGCTGTGCACCTGTCTTCTTCAAAGAAGTTTCTATTCAAATTTCTTGCTCACAGTAAAATGAGATCACTTGTTCTTTTCTTGCTAATACGTTTGAGTTCTCTGTGGATTCTGGTTATTGTCAGAGACATAACCCACAAGTATCTTCTCCCATTCTAAGGGCTGTCTACTTGCTTTACATACTGTGTTCTTGGCTGTGCAGAAGTTTTTAGTTTGATCAGGTCCCAGTAATGTATTTTTGGTGTTGCTTCCATTGCCCGAGGGGGTCCTCCTCATAAAATATTCTCCCAGGCCAATTTCTTCAAGTGTTTTCCCTGCACTCTCTTCTAGTATTTTCATAGTTTCATGTCTTAAGTTTAAATCTTTTATCCAATGTCAATCTATTTTTGTTAATAGTGAAAGGTGTGGGTCCAGTTTCAGTCTTCCACAGGTCACCAGCCAGTTCACCCAGCACCATTTGTTAACTAGGGAGTCTTTTCCCCACTGAATGTTTTTGATAGATTTATCAAAGATCAAATGACGATAAGTAGCTGAGTTCATCTCTTGGTTCTCTATTCTGTTCCATACACCTACCTGTCTGTTTTTGTGCCCAAACCATGTGGTTTTAATCACTATAGATTTATAGTATAGTCTGAGGTCTGGTAGCGTGATTCCTCCTGATTTGTTTTTATTTCTGAGTAATGTCTTGGCTAATCGAGGTTTTTTCTGATCCCACATAAAATGAAGTATTATTTTTTCAAGGTCTTTAAAGTATGACAATGGTGTTTTAATAGGGATTGCATTAAAATTGTAAATTTCTTTGGGTAGTTTGGACATTTTAACAATGTTGATTCTTCCCAGCCATGAGCATGGTATGTTTTTCCATTTATTAACATCTTCAGCTATTTATAATGCACTTTATATTAAATTAATGAAATTAGAAGTCCTGACAGAAAAACTGCTAGACCAAAACCCATAAATAAATTAAACAGGCTCGGCACCTGTGGCTCAGCGGGCTAAGGTGCCAGCCACGTACACCTGAGCTGGCGGGTTCGAATCCAGCCTGGGCCCGCCAAACAACAATGATGGCTGCAACCAAAAAATAGCTGGCGTTGTGGCGGGTGCCTGTGGTCCCAGCTACTTGGGAGGCAGAGGCAGGAGACTCGCTTGAGTCCAGGAATTGGAGGTTGCTGTGAGGTGTGATGCCACAGCACTCTATCCAGGGTGACAGCTTGAGGCTCTGTCTCAAAAAATAAATTAATTAATTAATTAATTAATTAATTAAACAGATAGTGTTTTTAATAATTTATAGCATGTGATATTTTAGAGTGTGGACTTGAAAGCCAGACTATTTGGGTTTGAACCCTCTCTTTGCCACCTAGCAGCCATAGAAGTGCTTATTAACTGTGTGACTACAGTGAGTTAATTTATCCTCTCTGTGTTTTCGTTTCCTCCTCTGTAACTGGGAATAATAATGGTATGTACATGCTGGAGTTAATAGAGTTAAATATGTTGAGCACCTAGAAGTATACCTAGCACGCAACAGTCACTGTCATAGTAGCAGTCATCATAGTCCTAGTAGCAACAGCAGCAATGACAATACACAGTATTCAGAAATAATTTTTTAAATATTGGACTTGCCATAAAAACATAGCACAGCTCAGCTGTATGTGACTTTGAGGTTGTTAAAAGAAAAACTTTAGACAAAATTAATTTAACAGAGGATCTTTGAAGAAAGAACAATTCAAGAATTGGGCAGCGCTCAGTAGCAGAAGAGGTTCAGAGAGCTCTGCTTGGCAAGGTAGATTATATTTATGGTAGTAAAGTACAAAAATGGCTTGAATGGGTATGCATATACATTTACACTTTTGGGACATGGTTTGACGGTTCACGACATGTGATTGGCTGGAAACCAGCTATCTGTTAGGAAAATATTAGGCTTTAGTTTGTTTTAGTTCAGTTAGGTTGCAATTCTTTACATAAGAACTCAAAGTACAGAGATAGCCTCCTGCTTCTTTAACAGAATTAAAAGGGTATAAATGGAAGTGAATTGTGTCAGCTTCTTGGAATGTTCCTTGAAAAGAAACCTGGCACTTTAAATCCTCCCAGCTTCATTTCATCTTACTTCATTCTGGCTCCTTTGGGAACAAGGCGTCTGGTGAGCAGCCATCATGGCCCATGTACTGTTCCTTGGAACTGGAGTTCCTGAGGGCTTGGTGGACCAGTGCCTTCATGCCAGCTGTGGGCTATGATCCAGACAACTACTTGGGAGAAAAGTAAGTGGTATGTCTATTGATGTATCTGTGACTCGGACTGCTATTACTCATGACAATAACCTGCATCAAGTAATCCTGGATGATACAGAAAGTTAAAATTTACTTATCTTAAAATCATAGAGATATCATCACAGAAGAGAGATCAAAGATTGATATAGTAAAACATTCTGCATCCAAAGGGTGCAGAATGATCCAAAGTGTGATGTTTATTCTCTTTTCAGTGTATGGAGCTGAGAGGAGAGATAACGAAGTCATTCTGACTTGTCCTGCCTCAGGAGTTTATTTATTCCTTTTCTTTTTAATCTTCTATTCAAATCCCATGGTCTTTGGTGAAGCAAAACAAGAAAAGAAGATTGAATATGAGCTGCAAAGTCATGTTTGAAAGAAATCGGGAAGGTTCAGGTAGAAAATGTCATGTATACTTTATCACTCATCCTTGGCTGACAGCTCCTGGTCTGAGCTTCCAAGCCCTGCTCACATGAAACCTCTTCTGAGATGCCTTCTCTCATACTCTAAGAGAGCATTGGTCAGGTTTCCATCATTGGACAATAATTACATTCTAAACATCTGCAAATATGTTGTCATGAGCACTTTGTATTCTCTGCCCAGTATCTATTCTCCTTTCTTTGAACACTACCCTTTGTGGGTACCTACTTCTCATTTTACTATCCACATGACTTGGTGGAACTTCTTCCCTGCCCTTGGGAAGAAAATATCCTGAAGCCCTAGGCAATCAGTATATACCATTAATGTTACTGACTACAATGATTGGTCCAGGAGTAAGTACATGACATAAGCTGATGCAATGAGAATGAATCTTGAGACTTGAAAGTTATGCTTCTAGTATGACCAAATAATCTTCTATTAGGCCAATCTTCTCACATACAACAACTATACACTCTGAACAAAATCTAAAAAATAACTACCCTGAAAGCAGATATGGGAAGGGAATTGATGCTTGGATAGCTTTTAGCCTGAAGGGAGGCTAAGGAGAGACAGCCAAAACTCTAACCAAAAAATCTAATGCCACAGGCATTAGAAAAGAAGGGAGAAATTCTAAAATCAAAGAGAGATCAGAGATAGGGAGCCCCAAATTTAATATATAAACTCTACAAATCTCTAACTGCCCCATAAACCACCTATGGGTGAGACAAATACAAGCAGCCTGGCTGAGGCTGCCGCAGAACTGAAATCTGAGCTATTTTAAACTTCAGGAGATATAGACCTTTTTGATTTGAGTTCAGCCACTTTAACTGCCTGCTTAAACAATCAATAATCTTCACAGGAACACAACAGAATCCAGAGTAAACTAAAATACATTAATCCCAACATCCAGGATATAATCCAAAATTGCAGGAAAACCCCATGTTTCCAAGAATATTGTAAATCTGCTAAAGGACATAAAGGAAAATTCATTCACAATGAATGAATAGATAGGAAATCACAATTAAAACAAAACTCAGAATTTTCACCTGAGCCATCCGGATAAAGTGTGACGCTAACTCTCAGGCAATTCCTTTGACCCAAAGAAAGAGTGTGAAGCTTCTTGCAGCCATGAAATAGAACCTGAGAATGAAACAAATACAGCAGAAAGAAAACCCAAGAATTAGAGAAAAACCTGGGAATAACAGGATTAAGTGCTTCTATCTAGCCATAACTGAAGCCAACATATCCCCTGGACTTTAATGTGAATCATTGCATTTCCCCTTTGTTCAAGCAACTTTGAGTTAGTTTTTTTTCACTTTTAGTAGAAAGAACCATACTGATTGTCTTAGGTAGGGTCCTCCCAGAAGCAGGTGCTCAGGCAAATTTGACTGAAAGCAACTTATCTGGGAGATATAAAAGCAATAGTTAGCAGGTAGGGAATTGTGATGTGAAAAATGAAAGAATCAGCCCAGGGTAATTCAACAAGTCTTGAACTAGTGTTCAACGACCTTGGAACCTCAAGGAGTTTATGAAGAACACACCACATTATCCCACTTGAAGGGCAAGAAATTGGGATTGTACTCATCTGGTCAATTCTACTACTGACTGGGGGCTATCCCCAGGGCATATAACTCCCTCGCTCAGATTTCCCGCCTGCCCTACACACAGGCTAAGCACACTCCAAAGCTGTTAGGCAGAGAGCAGCAGGTGCTCACAGTAGATGTCTTTGGCGTTTATAGGATCAATGAGTGAGGGGAGGCAGGTGGGCACCAACAGCATCTGCTAAGCAGCACACATGACTGGTTAGGCTTCTGTGCAATTCTGGGAGTCTTTGAAAATACACTTTTTACTTTCACTATCCTATGCTACTAGGTAGTAAGGTGACCAATACATAGTTGAGACACAAAAAGTACCTTTTCTTCCTGCGTGGCAAGAAGAATATTTCATATGGTTGGGGAGGGCAGGACAACAAGGCCTGTAGTAACAGATTTTCTACTTATTAGAAACCAATGGAAATCCAAAATTAAAGTGATGAAATGACTGACTTTAAACAATTTCCCACATAATAAGAAAGGGGAGAATTTCCTACGCTTTTGATAACCAAAGTCTTACTTAATGAAAGTTTTTGAAAGGTACTAGAAGCCTGGGGCATTTCTTCGCTTTACCTATCACAGAATTAAAACTGAATGTTTCTCTCTCAGCCTTAGCAATTGGAATAACAAGGCAAGGGGCAGATATAGGATGGCTTGGTCTCACAGGGGAGCTGCCCACAAGTGGGAGAAATAACCCCTGGACAGATGTTCTGCCCTTCTGAAAATGTCCCAAGTGCATCCGCACCTGGCAAAGAGGGCAGGGAGGCAGTGGTTCCCATTTAACCAAAGGAATACTTCACTTTCAACTCAACATACAGGGCGGCACCTATGGCTCAAAGGGGTAGGGCGCCAGCTCCATATGCCAGAGGTGGCGGGTTCAAGCCCAGCCATGGCCAAAAACAGCAAAAAAAAAATTGTTAACAAGTTCAACTCAACATACATTTGTCAAGGAGCTCTTAGAATTGTTGATCAATAGAATTCTAGAATTGCTGATTTAATTTTATCTACTCCCTAATGCCTTCCTTCTGCATGTCTCCAAAATTTCATACACTCACTGAACGAAGACTTCCCAAGCACACATTATGTGCCAGGCACTGGACTGGGTGCTGGGAGCAAAGCAGTGAAAATATCATGCCCATGGAAGTTTGGTTATGGAGAAGAAAGTGCTGATAGCTGAGAATTATATAGCACAGGTGCTGTGCCACGTGGTGCTAGGTGTTCTACAAGTGTTCTTTCATAAAATCTTCTCAGATCATTCTATAAAGTGGTGTTCTTATTATCCCCAGTTCATGGGTGGAAAAACATTAGGTGCAGAGAAGTTAGGACACTTGTCCAGGGCCGCAGAACCAGGAAGAGGGGGAGCCTAGATTCAGACCTGCCCTCTGACTCGATTCCAGATTCTCAACCTCTACTCCCACCCTCCTTTCATTCTGCAAATTTCTTTAACTATCTGCCACGTGCCGGCATTCACAGCCCCGTCCTCACAGAACAAGGTCCTGGACTTCTCAGGAATCCCCTATTTCCTGCATACCAGGGACTCAGGAAATTCAACCCAGCCACGGCACTGTTCTAGGAATGATCCGCTCATTTTCAGTAACAGTGATTCAGTCAAGAGTACACAGGTAATGTAACTGAGGCCAAGGAGACTCAAGAAGAAGTTTGCCTGTGGTTTCTAAAACATTTCCTACTTGCTCTTATGACAAAGTTTCCAAATGTGACCTGATTTCTCCTTTTCCCAGAGGGAATTCCAGCCTGAGCGTGAAGCCAAAATGGAACAGCAGAGCCAAATGGGAAGACAGGATCTTTGGAGACATCTTGGTATTGCTGAATCACCCCTGGATTTATATAAACCCACATACTGTGTAACTGTTAAAGCCAATTTCAGTATGAGGTTCTGTTATTCATACCCAATAGCATGCTAATACCCAGTTTATTAGCAGTGTGCTTTGGAGAGTTGTGAGCTGATTTTTATTTGGTCTCACATTTTCAACAAGAATGTTTAAAGTCCAAACCATGTTTGGCAGGTGCAAAATACCTCGCCATCACCAAAGAGGTTGGAAAAGGGGAGGATGTTCATTTTGAAAATGAGGTGATTTGTTCATGGTTGATATTGGGCTGTTTTGAAAATACAATGGTCCAAAAGAAATGATCAATAGAACTTCCAAAAGGGCTTTCAAAGATGCTAAACTGAGACAATTTCTTTCTCTGGCAATTGGGACAACTCTGTACTCTGGGATCTGTTAGCTAAGTTACTTCAAAGGGTCTCTGTTACCTGGGGACAAGTTCAATTCCGCACACCTGACGACACGGAGCTAAATGTGTGAAAAGTAATATTTACACTTTACTCTGTTTGGTTGTCATGTGTGACCACATGGACGAGACCAACACAGAGAGAAAATGAGGAAATGCAACAATCTCCCCCAACTCGCTGTCTCCCAAGTTTTCTCTCTTCCATTAAACTTCTCCAAACCAACTCTCCAGAACCATGATGGGATGGGGAAAGTGGACCTGGTCGTCTGTTTCTTTCAGCCCAAAACCCCAAACTCAGAGAACTCCTGGTTGCCCTTTGGAGCTCTTTTAAGATATAACATTTAAGGCATATTTTTATTTTCCATACATTTTCCAACATTTCCACTGAATGTAATCCACATGGATAGATTGTAGGGTTTTTTTTTCTTAAAAGAGAACATATGACTTTGGAGAAAGCACTGGTCTTGTGGGTGCCTCTCCCATGGACCCCATCCGCGCTCACAGCCCCAGATCCCTCCAGCCAGGAAGGAGGGAGGCTGCGTTCAATATAAATGCAAGCGCTCCAGACATTCCTGATTATCTGCGCTGTGCATGAATAGAGACAGCAGCTTGCAAGTGGGCAGGACTTGGCGGGGAGGCCCTGCTGCAAATCCACTGCCACACCAACACGCTCCGACAAAGCGCCTGTGAAATCTGCCTTCAGTCATTAATTTCACACTCCGGGGACAGAGTTGCGAACCGCTCCGAGCACATAATTCTCATTTTAATAACAGTTTCCTTAACCTTCAGACACCCTTTGGTGGCATTTTTTTTGCCACCTTTTAAAAAATTAAAATGCTCAATTCCTTTAAGGTGAAGTCTCAGGTTTACTTTTGTTTAATCATCTCTTTACCGTGTTGACTTCGCAAATAGCAGAGAGTTTTATTTTGTCTTTAGATCGTTGGTGAAGCTTCTTCTGGCTGGGTTACATTTTTCAAACGCAAAATGAATCATTCACATATTCTGCATTCATTTTTCCCTCTCCTGCAGCTTTCTAAGTAACGTAGGCATTGTGGATGCCTCTGTCATGAACACAAAATGCATTTGAAATGCTCTGCTAAAATATGCTTTTTATCTGCCTTCAGATCACAAAATGAGTTTTCTTCTCTCGGTTTCTGCAGACCTGAGAAATATCCTTCTCTTCTGGAATGTGTTGCAAGACACAGGGGGGGAGGTTCTTTCAGGCAGAAAAAAGGGAGGATTCTGAGTTCACCAAACTGATGAAGTTGACAGGTGGGCAGGCATCACCCCAAAGAGGGGAATTTGCAAGATTTCTAATGGCTGGATTCATAAACCCTGAAAGGCTTTGTATTGGGAATTAGGGTTTGATCGTTCCTGTTAACTCAGTTGGAAATTCCCACCAATGAGTCAGATATAATATCTATTAAGATGATTAAATATTATGAAAGCCTGGTTCAGTTGCTTTAGAAAATAAATCGTGGGTTTGTTTCTAATAGAAATTGGCTTGTGGGGGTTGTTTTTTTAAAAATAAGCCAGGGTTCTCATCCTTAGTACTTTCAAAAATAGGATTGGTTTAGCAGTCAGGAAATGAGAGACATGCCTCTCAAAATTTAATTCCTGGTAAAACAACAGGGCCTGTCTTTATTTAAGGATTTAATATTTTGTTCTTTGTAGATTTTCTTGCACTGGTTTTGATCCTTAAACTATTGCATTAAGATAATATTTCTCTTAATTTCTTAGAGTTTTGGCAATCCTCCCCACCCCCCAAATTTTGTGCCGAAGGCAAGAGCCTCACTGGACTCATCTTAGTCTCAACCCTGAGTTCAGGGTTCAAGTTCAAGAGTGTGGTAAGTTTAGGAGTTCTCTTTTGAAAACAGGAGCTTCGGGGCCCCCAACCTTTCCTCATCCACGATGGTAGATCTGGCTCTGCCCCGGAGAAAGGGAAGATTTGAGAGTGTGTAGCAGGCCCCATACTTAGCTCCCCCAAACCTTCCTGCACATCGAGAATTTAATCCCAAATGAGCTGCCACCCAAAGTCATCTGCTTCCCGCCACCGGCCCGTCTTGCCCTCTCCTTTCCTCTCTCTGTGTTCCCTCTGTGATCAGCCAGCATTGCACTCTCCGTATCATTCTATGTTGGAACATCTAGTGCCAGAAAGTTCCTCATTTGAGGGTCTCTCAGATGAAACCTCCAAACACCAGGACCCTAGTATCATCCATGTTGTACACATGAAGGTCCCCACAGGAGCCTGGAGGGGGAAGGATTTCCACTTCAGCTGTGATCCTTGGGCAGCCCTAACGTACCTCTGCTCTGAGGTTGATGTAAAAGTCAGCTTTGTAACCTTCTTAAGTACCTACTACGTTTATGCAAAATATCAACCAAAACTCTTGGATATTTGTCCTCCAAAATTCCCACCTTTTATGTATTTGGGAATATCTGGAAATGGGTGATCGATGTCCTGGAGGTGCTTGGTACTAGTTATTATGGTGGCAAAATGTTCTTTTAATAATCCAAAAATGTCACCCTTCTTTTTGTAATATGTGGGGGAATGTATCCTCCATGGCACCTCGATGATGCGTATGTTGACATAGGCGAGGCTCGAGCCTCTGCTCCAAGTGTTGGCAGAATGGGAGACTTGTAAGGAGGTGCCCTGGGCATCTCCCACTCGCACCCCTCTCTTCCCAGGGTGGGGGGCATCATGGGACAGTTTCTCATTACCAAGCGGGTTCTGATAAGCTAATAGGTTCTCTGTCTTCCCTCTCTCAGCATCGCTGCAGACTGTAAACCTGCTTAGCTGTGCTCTGGAGCTGGCTCCTTGCCAGCAAGGTGTCCTGCCATCACTGGGGACCAGCGGAGTCGACTCACCCACGTGGATTGAAGAATGGGTGGATTGTTTGCCCAGAATAAGATCACAGCCGTGCACCCACAAGGAAGAGGGATGGATGCTGGATGGGCAAAAGCAAGACCCGCTCACCCTCCATGTGTTTGAATGAAAGAGGAAAGGAAAGAATTGGTTTCTAGTGTTAAACACACATTATGGAGGGAAAAAAGGATGAAGCGCAAGACAAGGAAAGAATATAAATATGAGTCCTTTGTGCTTACCAGAAAGTACGTTCAAGTGAGGATTTGCAATCATTTTCTTTTCTCTTTTTTTTTAATTTGGCAGAGGAAAGAATTATAAATACGTGCGACATGCAAATGCCTTCCACACATTCAATGATTACAAATGAACTTGTGCATTAGAAAATATCTTTGGAAAGTATAACATATTATACAAACAAAAGGCAATGTGGAACTTATTGCCCCCAAATGCTAGAGCTATTAAACACATATTTTCCTTGGGGTCCTGTTTCCATAGAGTAACCACGTTTTATTTACCTGTATTTAAAGATTAAAGTTTTGGCTTGGTGCCTTCGTTCCTTAATGAAGAGAAAGAATGCATATCTGGGGGTAATGATAACCAGCAGCTCCATGATTCAAGGCTCTTTGTGGCTCTTCTGTATAATTTGGGGTCTGGGTGATACATTTTAATGTGTCTGCAATAGTCTCTGGTAAACACAGAGCAATGTTACAGCCAGCAGAGCCAACGGGCTTGCTGGAACTGATGGAGATTTAAGAGAGACAGTTTAGTTCTCTTCCCAAGGTGAAATAATGGGAGGGTTCTCCCATCTCCTGAATGTAGGGCTGGACTTAAGGGGGAGAGAGAACTTAAAACACAACAGTGGGAGTCACAACACCCACTGTCATTGCAAAATAATAATACTATTCCCTTCTCTTGCTGTGCCACTTGACAGTTTGTAAAGCATTTCTGCATTTCTGTCTCCCACCACTCTCCCTGGCACCCCAGAAGTACTGGCCTCATCCCTGGTCCTTCAAAACTCAGGGCCTGTTCCATCCTCTGAGCCTCTGTACATGCTGTTCCCTCTGCCTAGCACACTGTTCCCTGAGGTCTCCCATGGCAGCACCTTTTTATCATTCAGGACTCAGCCTGCAGAGGCCCTCCCAGAGCACCCAAAACATGGCAGGAGTCCCATCCTAGTGACTCCTCATTCCATCGCCCCATCTGTTTTCTTGACCACGTTTTTCATAATCTGAATAACTGTCTGTTTACCTGTATACTGTCTGTCCTCAAAGACCTGAACTTCCTGAGAACCGCGTGAGAACAGATGGCTCATGTTCACTGCCATGTCCAGAAACTAACTGAACAGCTGTGTGTAAGGCGTCCGGTCAATATTAATTCAATGAATCAGCAGATACATGAGTAAACAATTATCCTGGGAGTTTTCACACAGGGATGTGTTGCTTTGCATTTGACTTGTTCCATTTTTCTCATATACAACTTGTGCCTGACCAGGGAGAGATGACGCCTGGACATGACAGAGATATTTCACAGGCTCTGTTTGGACGATAAACTACATAAGCACCTCTTCTCTACCCACCATTCTATACCTTCATAGATAAACCACTATACCTCACATAGGCCTGAGAATTGTAAAATATATTTTTTAAACCAATTATTAATGTAAGCAGAGACCCCATACATATATACACACATACTACATATGTACATGCACACAGGACATATATATATTCCCCTGGGCTCAGCACACTCTAGGCGTAACCCCACAATCAATCCTACAAGGAAGCTTGGAGCTAAGATGGTTCTTTAGAGCTGCAGTCAATGGGGTGAAGGGGCTGGGCCTTTATACCCCAAATTTACCAGTCTTTGGAAATAGATGATCCCCAGGAAGGATGACTTTGGGCAAACCAGTTCCCATTGGCCAGGGGCTTCTCTTTGGGAAGATTTCAGCGTGAGTCCCCAGCAGCCAACTGCCCGGCAGTGGAAGGATGTGTGCCCACCCTGAACGGGGACCAGGGTGGCACATCATAGCCTCTGCTCCAAGCCACGAGTCTCTCTCACCTGCTATTGTAAAAGCTTCCCAGCAGGCCCCTTTCTTCTACTCTTGTCCCCCGTTGCATATTTTCCACACAGCAGCCAGAAAAAGCGTTGTAAAAACATAGGTCTGGTTCCATCTTTCTGCTCTGAACCCTCCATGGCTCCCAGTTACTCAGAATAAAACCCCAAGTCTCACAATGGCCACAGGACCCTGCACCTTCTTCCCCAAGGCCCTCTCCCCTCCCCTCCCTCTGCTCCTCTGCACTCAGCCCCTGATATGCCTCCCTCCCTGTTTTCCCTGGAAAGTGGCAGGCGCATGCCTGTTGCTAGCTCTGCACTCACATTCCTTTGCCTGGAAGGCTCTACCCTCGAGTTGTGCCTGGGCTCCCTCCATCAGCAGCTTCTCGGAGAGGTATTCCCACCTTAGTGATGCACCTGTTATCAGGGCCCTGAGATGAGGCCTGTGGCTGCACCCCAATGTCTCAGGAGGAAATGGGGCTTGAATTTCTCTCGTGACTCTTGACACAGGTCTCATAGCGATGCACAAGAGGATGGTGGGTGACATGTCTTCCTTGCAATAACTGTCATTAATAAGGCATGAAAGGAAAGGCTGGGCCAAGGGGGGTTGCCGCTTCCTGAAAGCATCCCCCACCCGCGCACCAGCAGCCTCAGACATCCCCAGGTGGCTCCAAACTCAGTGGATAACTCGCCGTGAATGTACGAGTCGCACCCAGATCTCAGCCTGGAGAAGTGATTTGCCAGAAACGATCTGGGATTGAGCAGCTGCCACGGTCGCGCCTGTTTGGGTTTCTCTTAGAGGCTGCTCTGAGTCCAGCCAGACTGGGGGCGGGGGCTCCCCCTCCCCTGTCAGTCCACCCCAGCTGCAAAGCCACCAGGCCGATTTCATGGTCTTTTATGGAGCTCACAGGAGGCCATAGCTGAGCATGTCCCTTCCTAATTAAAGGACAGCGGCCAGTTGTTCCCCGCCAGAACTTACAAAGGATGATTGCTTCCGTCCCCAGGGAGTGGAGGGGAGCAGGTCGGATGCCAGAATCTGGTGCCTGCCACCTGGCACTGGTTGGGAGTGACACTTTAAGGAGTATCAGTGACAGTGAGGGAGCAGGGAACGTGGAGCCTCCATTCTGGCCTCAGTTCTGCCCCCTTGGGGGCTGGAAGACGATGTCCTGAAGCTGCACATGTCCGTGTCTGGGGAGGGGGAGGCCTCTTGTGGGTGGGGATGCAAATGCCTATAGGCTTGGGGGTCAGAAGACTTCTGTGGAGATTGGGGAGGGATCTTGGCCGCAGGACCAGGCCTGTCTCCAGCCCCTGGAGCTGTGTGGAAACACAGCCCAGAGTAGCCCGACCTCCAAGCAGCCAGGACAACTTGGGACAAGGAAGACCATGGTCCACTCCAGCAATGTGAGCCACGTCAGGCCAGGCCATGGCCCGTCACATTGCTACACCCCATGAGCCCTCCTTGGCCACCCAGGTGGGACAGGTTCACTGTGCTTCCTCTTGCCCCTGCATCCTGACAGACCCCCCTCCCCGGCAGCCCCCTGGAGCTGTCTGTTTGCTGAGGGAGGTCTCAGCCCTCATCTCTCTCATCTCCATAACACTCACACTGCCCCCATCCACTGCCGCGCATACCCCAGTCCTCCAACATTCTGAATGGGTAAGAGGTTATACTGTGGACTCGTGACCCCAGATCAGCCCATAGACATGCCTCGTTTGTTCCCCTGTGAACCTGTGAACCTATGAGCCAACATCAGCACGTGAAAAGCTCAGAGACGTCTCTCAGGAATTCAATTGTTTGGTTCTCTTGAGGCTTCAGAAGATGGGGCTTCACGGACCCACATCCTCCCATAGCAGTGATTGCTGGAGCAGCTCCAGCTGCCTCACCCAGGCTTGTTTTATACAGTTTGCCACAGTCTCCACCCCTCTCTATGGCCTCCATCTGGCTCCTTACTGGCTGGGTGGCCTTGGGCAAGCTGCTCTGCCTTCCTGGGCCTGTTTTCCTTCCACAAATGGTAATGAGCCTACCCGAGGGCTGGGTGCACTGGATGAGGGTCCAGAACCCACTTGGAACAGTGTCTGGCAAGTGGCGACTACTCAGGAGGTCCTGCCTATTGGCTGGTGGGTCTAGACCTCCTTACACATTTGTTACCTGCCAGATCTGTTCTGCACCATGGGTATGAGTTCTGCTATAGAAGAAAGAACCAAATCTGACCATGTATCTCCAGCCCTCTTCAACCTCCAGCTCTCTCCCCAGATCCTCCACCCTCTGGAACCTGAAACCTGCCATGTGGAGGTTGGGTTTTCCTTGGCCCTGAGCAGTGCCAACCACTGGAGACCCCTTTGGGGGACACATTCGGACTCTCTCAAGCATCCAGTACCTGGTCTTTCATCCCCATTTCACCATTTCCCGGACTGGGTGGGAGATTTCATCAGATGTGCAAGTGTATTCTTTCTCTTTTTTATTCCACATTCCACCCGTGAGACACTTAGAATTCAGCAGATATGATACAGCTCTGAGATTAATATTCCATGTTAAGTCCATTGAAAGCAATCAGAAGCTGTAATCCAATTACTATCGGCTGTACTTTTCACGCTCATTTGCCCCCAACCCCATCCTAACTGGGCACCAAACACCACACACAAGCAGGTGCCAGTTTCGAGCCTCGCTGCCTCACACACACGGGAGTGTTGAACGGTGAACAGCTGATCTGCGTGAATTAACGTGAGGGCTCGTGGGAGCTCTGAAGCCTTCAAACTTACAAACCGGTTTCAGGCTGAGTTGCCATGGAGATGAGGTTGGGACATCAGGGCTCAGCCTGGGACCCGGGGCCTCCTTCGCTGAGCAGAGCACACTGGGCTCTGCGAGGGGACACAGGAGTGGCCACGTCTTAGTGATGCCTGATCGGCTGTGTCTGTGGGCGGGAGGATGGGGGTGACAGCGTGTCTGTATGTATGTTTCTCTGTGTTACCGTGGGTGTGTATGTTTGGCATGTTTGTGAGCGTGTGCATGCACGCGTGTGTGGGCGTGAGTATATGTGTGTACATGTGTGTGCACGCATGAATATATCCATGTATAAGTGTGTGCATGTGTGGGAGCACGTGAGTTTGCACATACGTATTTCTAGGCCCCATATGGGATATAAACTGAGTATCTCCCAGGATCCCCTGACATATCTCACATTCTCGTTCTCAGGCTCCGAGGAGGGTCCCTGAATGGACAGCTGGGGTTTCTGAGTCCAGGTGGCTCCTGGCTGAGCAGGAAGGCAGCTCCTCCAAGCTGCCGAAGTGACCGCCTCACTCCCTTCTTCTTCTCACTGTCACCTGTCCCTTCCCCATTTGCCTTCCCCCCCAACCCCTTCTACCTGCCCCTCTGCCCACTCCCCGTCTGGCTTTCTGTCACCTTCATCATTTTGTCCTGGAGTTCAGCTCCCCCAGCCCCATAGACTACGGGATGAGAGAGTCTCATCTTCACCCCACTGTGACCACCACTCTTGACACCACCTTATACCCAATCTTCACTCTCACAAATAGGTCTCGATCAGGGAAATGTGAGGTTTTGAGAAAAATAATCACCAATCATGTGCCTAGAAATGTAAAAGTTGACCAGAATCCAGCCCTGGCCGTCTGCCTTAGCTTTCGTTCCCCAAAAAGTCAAATCAAGTGGGGTGCAGTGCACACGCCTGTCATCTCAGCTACTCAGGAGGTGGAGGCAGGGGGGTGGCTTAAATCTGGAGCCTCGGTGGGCTGTGGTGGTGCCTGTGAGGAGCCACTGCTCTAGTCTGGGCGCTGTACCCGGACCAGGTCTCTAAAATGATAAAAATCAGAAAGAGATAGCCCCCCTAGGGGAGTGGCAGGAAAACAGAGGGACAGATGGCCAACAAAGGGCCCTTTATGGAGCAAGTCACCACTGTTGCAAGTAGACAGTAGAGCTTGGCCCAGACGCTCTGCAGCACAGAACAGGCCCCTCAGAGCTGCAGGTCCAGGGGCCAAGGAGAGGGTGCTGCCCCCCCATTCTGTGAGAGGCCCCCAGGGGCTGCCCCGGGGCATTAACCTCCCAGCACCTGGGTCTCCGCAGGCCCCACAGCCCCTGACCCATCAGGGGGACACGGAAGTCAGGCAGGAAGGGCCAGGGACCCCGACACCTCAACAGGGCCTGCTCCACGTCTCCACTCAGCTCGGAGAGGACCCTCCCCACAGGCAGCTCTCAGCATCATCCCCTGCGCTGACACTTCCCGGCTCAGCTCCCCGTCCCTGTGGGAAGACTGGGTGCCTCCACCCTAAGAGACTCTCTGTGCCTGCACTGTCCTCTCACAGGGCCACGTCAGGGACTGAGAGACACTGTCCTGCCCTCGGGAGTCGACATCCCATGAGGCAGAGAGAACCCCAAAGTCATGAAGGTGACATGGGATGGTGACATGCTATGAAGAGGGTGAAGCAGGGATGTGGAGTAAAGAGCAAGTGGCCATGTGGGGCCTGGGCAGGTCAGCCGAGCAAACCAAAGGAAGGGACCCACGGATGCACCAATGTGCCAGCCTTGGTGACAGCCCGCCGGACCCCCCAAGCTGCCAGGTCGCGCTGTTTGACTTACTTTCAGGCTTCACAATGCCCTCCCCAAATCGGCAGGGCCCAGAGCCTCCGGGCGGCGTGACGGCTGTAGACAGAGCTCCTCAGACGTTCTCAGCAAGAAACGCATTTCAGCTGACGCTGCCCTCCAACGTCTGTTTATAGTTTCCCCAAACAATACTTACCCTCAAGGCAGGAGACGCGCTCTGATGACTCAAATCTAGTCTGTTCTGGTCTGTTGTGATTTTAATGCCGGGCTCGACCCTCGAAATTGATTTCAAGACCCACCAGCATCACAGCCTGCGACCCACTGAGTTCTGCACCAACACATCCACTTCCCTTGGGGGCGCGCTGGACCCCGTGGCTGTTTCTCCCACAGGAAGGGGGTCAGGGCTGACCCTGAGACGCACCTTCTCCTTCTCAGCCTGGGCAGGAGGAGGGTTTGTGACCTCAAGGCCCTCAGGAGTCCTGGTCTTTGCCTGGCAGCCTGCAGTGTGAGAGTGTTGGGGTGGGGGCATCACCCCCACAGCGCAGATGAGCAGGCCCCTGGCCTGAGGCTGCTCAGCTCTGTGGGTCCTGAGCCCACCAGAGAGCTGGACTTGGGATAGCCTTGGAGAACAGGGAGCCTCAGTGAACAAAATGTCCCTTCCCAATAACCTCAGACCCATCTTTTGACTGCACTCAAGACCAGGCTCCTGGGAGCTTGCAGATAACCCAGGACCCCAAGAAACAGGTAGAATGTTCTGTTCAGACCACCAATGAGAGTGGCTGTTGGTGGCACCGCTGTGGTTATCGCCCGTCTACTCCACCCCAGCCAGAGCACTGGGTCCCCCACGTGGCCTCACTTCGTGCTCACCTGGTTTGGATAACGGCACCGGTGCCAGCAGCGATGGGAAGAAACAGCCCCTGGCGTTCCTGCAGCACCAACCAGGTTTTCCGGATGGGGCTGAGGCTCCGCTGAGCCTGAGTCTGAACTCCCCAGGTGGAGCTGTGCGGCCCCAGGTAGGTGACTTGACCTTTCTGTGCCTGTTTTCTCAAGCGTAGGTGAGGATAATGAAGTCCCTGCCCCCTGGGAACCAAGATGTGTAAGAAGGCCT